>VZSC01010759.1:143464-186263 GCA_013398225.1 Steatornis caripensis
GGGGGGGGGGGGGATGGAAATTAGTATCATGTTTGCTTCCATACTATAAATCACACTTTCTCTACTATCCCACTGGCACTGGCATATATCTAAAGTTTTCTATGTATCTTTAAATTGTGAGTCTGATTTTCTCTAGAGAAGTAATCTAGTTAATTAATAGATCATACATTTTTAGATTTCACCCAAAAGACTAAAGCTTTCACACTGGGCTTCATTCATCACTACCCTATGCAGCAACGATCTCTGGAGCAGCAGTGGCCTCAGACCCAGTGATGGGTGATCTCCCGTATAACCGCAGATGAAACAGTTACTTCTTTTCCACATCTTCTCAACCGATCCTGTGAAAAGTACGTGCCAAAAGCATGTAGGATAATGCAGGATGGTTTTGCCTCTTCTACCCTGAATTCATATTCTACAAGTATGGTTTTGTAGTTAGCTTAAGCCAATCCAAAGTCCACCACCAACTAAAAGAAAGAATTTCTCACTCTTCTCCTAAACCCAAGCTGTAAACTTGAGCCCCTGCTCTGTGTCAGCACCATCATTCATTCGTCCAGCGGTGCAGCGAGCTGCAGCAACTCAGATCCAGCTGAGAATCGAGACTTAACCGTTTTCCCCATCGAAAATTTCTCAGTCAGATCAGATCCTATCCCTGATCTGCACCTTCATGCAATCACGTAATTGCTCCTGTTCAAGTAAGGAAGGGCATGGGAACACGCAGGTGAAAGCAGGGGTGGAGGGAATTACTCCATTAGGCAACACCACTGTAGGCTGGCTGAATTCACATTTTAATCGCTCCTCACAGGAATGCAATCCTATAAACCAACATAAAAACTCATATTTGCGTGGCTTCTGACTGAAGATGAGAGCTAAGTGACACTCATAACAACAGATATTGTTATGCTGAATTCTAACTTCACCTCAATTTTTGCCTTTCTAACTCTGGTATAGCATTACCTGCTACAATCTTCCAGTTCCTGTGATTGAACGGCTGTACACATGGCGCAGTAATTCCCAGGAATAAATCTGATTCCAAAGCAGTGAGATAAGAAGAGCAGTTAATAGACTTACTTACAAGCACACTTTTGAAGTGGTTAGTGAGAGTTTCCATTTTTCTCTGTCGTCTGCCTATAGAAGAAAAAAAAAGAGCAAGAGAAAAAGTCTCCAAATGCTACAATTGTCCAAGCTGGATTTAGAGATTAAAATAAAACTGAGAATGCCTTGGTGGTATTCAGTGACTGGTATTACTTGGTTCAGACTGAGGACTTCTACTCCACAAAAAAAAAGGTATGTTCTCATTTTGGGCTGCCTCAACCAATTTGGCTAATTTGGGTTAAAGTAGCAAGGTAACTTGGGAGTTAAGTTGGAATAGCAGCTGAGAGGGAGCCTGGGGCTGAAGCCACCTTGTCCAAATGAAAATCCACATTGCAAGAATAGCAATGCTGTTCTAACCTGTGGTTGGAACATAGCTTTTCTGTTGGATTTTGGAGAAAAAAGGAGATATACCTACTGCAGGTAGCCCTTTGTACTAGATAGAATCATATTAAAGACTTCATCTCCATATCTGTTACTGTAATAAAATCTTGGCTTAAATGATTTTCCATTTGAAAGTCTTAACTTCAGATGTCTTTTTCATCTTAATTCTGTATGTACTACATCGACTTATTGCAATAAAGAAATTAAACTGTAAAACACATTTGGTTTAAAATTTTGTTGTTTAAGTAACTGAGGAGGGAAAGGGTGATGCAGACTGTATGCACGTGTTTGCTTTCTTTTTGTACCTGTTTCTAGCTGGCTGGAGAGCTGCAGCACCCTTCCGTAGCGCCGGGGCAGTACGAGGAAGGAGGGGTCGCGCACCCTCCTCCTTCAGCTGAGTGCTCTGGTGGGCTCCGCACCTCGTAACAGGAAGGCCATCCTCCCACCTAGTTAAAACAAACTCATACAGCCATCAGCCAAAAGTGTCCTGGTGGCTTTTCACCAGCAGGCTGAGAACACTGCAACATTACCAGCACATCAGACTAGTCAGCAGAATAGTGAAAGAAAATTGTTCCAGTATTTCAATTTCAGTATGTCAGTAATAACATATGTAGGACTTTCACTGCCCTTGAAAGAGGACCAAAGCTTTGCTACATCCCTCTCCCATTTTGTCTGACATGGTACCCAAACCAAGCGAAGGTCTCATGTTTTGAGGATTAATGGCCAGCAAGAAAGCTAAAGGAATAGTCTTAGATGGTGATGGTTATTTGCTGTTGATCGGTTTTGTTCAGTGCTTTGCTTTGCCTAGAACAGGCAGACATTTAATCTGTTTGCGATAATCAGAAGCCAACACAACAGTTCCCTGCAAAGGAGGGGGTTTGCAAATTTGTATTTTTATATGCACATTTACTGCTTATAAAACTGCAAGAAAGGAAGATAAGCAGAAACATTTGCTGAAAGGATGTTAACTTCAAATTTTCCAGAAACTGTTCGAGATCTCACAAAAAAAGTGATTTTGCATTACTAAATATGGGTGTTTATGATGTCGACATCTAGGCTAAGAGATGTTGTCAATATAATCAATCTTCATAAATTAGATAGGGTTCTTCTCATTCCTATAGTAGCCACCCACATTTGGTCAGATTAATCACTCAGTTGACCACGTGAACCAGATTTCCCCTGACTAACAGAGAGTTGAATAATTAGCTCAGATGCAGACATCTACATTATAGATTATTAAAGTTTGCAAGGTGGATATTATTTTTTTGTTTTCAAACTTGAACTGCCAAAGGATTTTTTTATCTTCTAGGTTTTTTCCAACTGTATCACTGTGCCATCAAAAGGACCTATCTAAAATGCGCTCTCCCTATTGCATTCCTAGTTCAGCATTATACTCATTTGGGCATTCAAGACAGTGAATGGGAAAGATTACATAGGAGCTCAGCTATTTACTCCTAATGCCAAGGTTAAACACCCCTCCAGTCCAAAAGAAACTTCTATTAACACTTTGTGAAAGGTCATAAAGAGAACACAAAATGCAAAACATACAGTTCAAAGAGAGCACAGTTCTGTTCCATTACGAATTATACTCTTTGGGTTCCTTTGGTCCTGTGAAACAGACTACTTTGAATCAATCTATCTGCAATGCCTATCTTCACTTATTGAAGCTAAAATCTACCTTCATGCTCAGCAAAATTGGCAATGAGATGCTCCTACAGCCTAAAGACATAAAGTCAATAATGACAGAAGAGAGAATGGGAAAGAAACCAACCTGCACAAATAAGCAGGAATACTGTACCAGCAGATAGCTCAAAAATGAAAATCTGGAATTCGGATCAGCTGATTTTACCAAATACTTCAAGGCTATCAAAGCTTTTAATTACTTATTTTAAAACGTTCATCAGTCTTACAGTCTTACTTTTGAGCAGGGACAATTATTTACAAATTATTTGTGGAGTACCTAGCACCTGGGAGCAATTAACACGAGGGTTTTGACTTTTGGCCTTTCTGCTGTGTAAAGGTTAAATAACGATAGCTGAAAACATGAAATTTTGCACCCCTAGTTCTGATATGGCTCATGGGAGAATGACAGGAATGGCCCATGCACTCGACTCATCTCTCCTGCTCACCGGTTTGGTTCTTTGGGTGAGTCTATCAAACAACACATGATGGATCATTAAGTGAGTGCTCAGTAATTTAACAGCTCTGCTCAGCAAAGTTACTTACAGAGGCTGATTCACTTCATATATTTTAAAGACAGATTAAGTATTTTGTTTTTATTTTCACTGGGTGACTTGATCAAACCCCAGGGTTCCCCTTTCACTTTGAAATTTCATTCTTGCTTGCTTTAAATGCTTCTCTGCAGTGTTGCCCCAGAGTATTCCAGACATTCCCATATTCTGGAAGAAATAATTTTGTTTGATATTTTGTTTTCCTGAGTTAGTTTAACTGGTTGGATCATTTGTTTCTCTTAAAGCATTCTTTTATACAGTTTGACATTTGCAAGAAGATCAGGAAATTCACATGATAAATGGAGGTCAGCCCATTAGAAACTGAGTCCTCTAATCCACTAGACAAATGGTTAAATTTAAATCAAAAGATATGGATCTGGGCTAATTTCAAACCTGTTTGAAAACTGTATAGACTAATTGTAGGCAGAGAGGGTTAGCTGAAAATAAAATTGCTTGGACTGAAATTCAGCTCCCAGAATTTGGCAAAAGAAAAAAAATGGACTTTTTTTTTTATTCAAGGTAGAGTTAGAATTTACTCAACTGTTTTTCTTCTTGATTTACGCTGTCCAAAACTGAATGGTTGTACATTATAAAAATAATTTCTGGAGCAAGAGCTTTATAGCTTCCAAACGTTGCCAGTGTCATAAACGGTGACACTTGTAAGCTGCTGAAGGAAAACCTCAAGAACAGAAAGCTCTGAATTTCTCAGACTAATCTTATTCAGACAGACCTGAAGCCAGAGTCAAATTCAGAATTATACCCTCAGCAAATTCAGGACGCTCTTTCTCAATAGCTACTGCCTACCTAATTAGGACTCTTTCAACTGAGGATGAAGCCAGAAATGAGTCTCCATTAAAGGGCTCAGACTACTAATGTGTTTAAACTTAAGAATGTGTGGTGTATATCCGCTTTATCCTCATTACAAATATCTTGAAAATAAGCTAATTCTTATTTTAAATAACTTACAATCTTATCCACCTCTTGTCAGCTTCTAAGCTGAGAAGGGGCGGGGAGGGGAGAGAGAGAGGGAGAAGAAGGTAGACAGACTGTTCCCTTTGATTCAGAAAAAAAGCTGTAAGAGGTATCTTTCATCTAAGACATGAAGCAGGAGCAACTTTCACCTAAGCAGAGCCAAAGGTTTGGGTGAGGGTTTTCCCATCTATTGCTGACAGCAAAAGCCACGGGAGGAGTAACTTTTAAATTGAAAAGGAAGCCCCCAGAAGACGGAAAACGCACTGCATTCACATATGCGCAAACCCTCTCCATTTCATGGCTAAGTACGGCTTCTTCCCAGAGTTGCCTTTTATCATAGCTTTAAAGTAACTGCACCCGCCTCCACAAAGCTATGTGCATTTTGACCATGTCCACTGGATAGCTAAAAGCTGCTCCACACACAGCTATAGCGAACATCTTAAAACCAGGCATCTGATCAATCGTCTTTCCTTGTCAGCTTTGTTTCCTCTCTCCCTCCCCACGGGTACGTTTCTTAACACCACGTCTTATGCAACTGATGGTCTGCCTCACTTCTGTAAACACGAAGTCTATCTGGAAGACTCTGTTGGTAGTCATCCTGCTTCAAAACCACCATCACTAATCACCTGGACCCGAGAAAACAATGCAGTGTTTTACCTGCTTGAGTGCACATCCTTCACCTGTCCATGGTTTCCACCCATTAGGAGGGGAGAGGAAGAGAGGGAAGAAATCCTAAGTACAGGTTAGGGTACAAAACCCAGATGGCAGCACTGCTGTCACATACAACTTCTGTACCAAGAGGAACTGAGTTTGTTTTGGGAATAAAATGTTGGAAAAAGCCAAATCACTGTATACATACCAACCTACAAATCTAGGCAAAGATTTATTTGCGGTTCCAGGAACACATGTAAATAAATGCAGCTGTACAGTAAAACCGTACCAGCACAAGGAGGTAAAAAGTTTATCCACACAGGGGAAAACCAAAATATGTAACTCTATCTTTACAGTTTGGTACCTGCTTTAAACCAAGACTTCTGTAGAAATGTTTCTTGTACTCACCAAGGGACTGCAGTAGCTTTGCTTCCGGGAAAAGGAAGAGGGATTGCTGCTTTTGTTTCACCTACGTTCTGATTACTCGGTGGGTGAGGTGAATGTGCTTCAGAAGAGCTGCATAAAGATCTTATGTATCCCTCAGTTTCTGTCTTTTTCTGTAGTGCAGAATGGTGCAGAGACAAAAATAAGTAGACTTTGGGCAGAAACAGTGAGATATTATCATTCCTCAAAAATGGAATTAGTTTGGTGAACCAGAAATCATATTTTCTTTAAGATCAATTCAACAATTGAGTGATGTTACTAATTATTATTTTTGTTTTCAGTATAACTTAGTTTAAAATTTACTCTTTTCAGTACAAAAGCTTTGAATCGCTTTCTTTTGTTTTTTAATTTTTAGGGCAAAACTATTCACTGGGGCACCTAAAGACTTTTAGGCAATTTAACACTTTACTTTCAGTAGCTGAAGGGTTTTATTCTAACAAAATATTTTGCCCAAATGCTAATCACCGGCAATTGAATGCTCTTGATTGCTGAGCTGATCACTTGCACTGTGATCTATGCACATGGTTATATTTCTTCTGCTAAATACATATTTGCAGAGCTATTTCATATAGGGTATAGATAACAGTTCTCCGACATCATTCCTACTCAAAGTCCCCCGTGACTGAGATGTTGTATGAGAGGCATTAAAGCGATGTGCCAGTTGGGAAGAGGAGAATTTCAGCTTAGCAGTATCTGTCTTGTTGCAGTAGCACGTTGACAGTTCAATCTCCCAAAGCAAAATCGCAAACACAGAAATGATACCACAATTTACCTTTCCGTTTGGGCTTCAAAAGGCCCCTCTTAAAATGATTTTGATACCATATATACATTCACTTGACAAGGAGCTGCACTAACCTCTGCAGAGCTACTTATTTGGAAGAGATGAGGTGACCATACCAGGTTGAAACAAGCAGTCATTTCTCTTTCTCCTTTCCTGTTGATTTTTATTAGTATAATGAATTCTAATATTACTTTAATAAAAAACGTTACATCAGTGTTGATCATTTAAAAGCAATTGTGAGCCTTTTGCCTTTGTCTTTTTATTTTACATCATATTTGTGCGGCCCATTTCCTACCTCCCGTCTCTGCCCAGCTCCTTTCAGTCCACAGGGCTTGGGATAGCATCCTGAAAATCTCAAATGAAACTTCCATCCCTCTGTGTATACTCTAAAACTGCATCCTGCAAAACAGCCAAAAGGAAAGAAAAAAAAGAAAGGAGTTTAATGTAATACATTGTTGCTTTCTATCTTGGAAAAAAATCTGATTCCTTAAGCTCCCTGACTGCACCAAGAGGGCCCCTGCATCTGTTAAACTCATTGACTGTGACTACTGCCTTCACATGAAGCAAAATTTATGAGCTTTATGAGCCTTAGCTTGTGTGAAGCCCAGCAATAACATCACCAGAGCCCTGTGGGTACGGCAGGGAGGATGGACAAGGGTGACACGCCGTAGACTTTGTGGGTCCAGGTCCAGCAGGACCAGGGCTACGCACGCCATCTAGAACACTGCTGAGCCCCAGCGCGATCCAAAATACCATTCATGTTACAATATTTTGAGCTGCCAACCACTGGTAAATTTATTGACTGCCAGGCTAAAAAAATACAGAGAAATTGGCCATTTATTTTATTATACTTTTAGATGTCCACGATGATGGTAAAATATAGTAGGACAAAAGATACTCTCCCTCCTCACTTGAGGGATATTTCCAGATTACCGGAATGGCTTGATTGGTCTTACTTGGATAATTTTCATAGTGTACATGGAGCCATACAGTATGTCATATATGAAAACACAGCACGAATTCATGGATTTTTGAATAGGAGATCTGCTTCAAAAATTTCCCTTGGCCTTCACACAGAAACACAGGAAAGAGAAAGAAACTCTGTTGTGCTTTTAGTGCCCCAAGTACAACAGATAAGCAGTTAATGCATAATTACAGAACCCTACCAAGAAAAAATGCCATCCTCTGAGAGTTCAATTTTAATTATGCTCCAGCCAATTACCATTTTCAGCACTGACTTCATCTGGAGAAAGGCACATGACCTACAGACTGCATTTAGGGATCAAGATGGTACCTGGAATGCAGCTAAAGTTCTACGCTTTCTTCTTCCAATTAATTCATGGTTGTGAATACTAACCTGAGGGGGTCTAGATAGGTTCTTTCTAAATGGTATTTGGGCTTTTTCACTACTTCTTTGAATGAAATTCCAGCAATAAAAGTGATTATCACCTTAAAAATTTTGTGGCGAGGATGCACTGCTTGGCACATCAAATTGTAAAATCTCTAATTATATCTTGCAACAAGCAGCCAAATGCTGCTGTAGCAACACACCACTAAACACAGTCTCCTTTTTGAAAGGTGTAGATATAAACAACAGACTTTTGCCACAGCTGTACTGCCTGATCGTAAGTAACCAGCGTTTTTCTTCACACCCCCTCCCTCCCCTCTAGATCTATTCAGCCAGAGGGTCCAATTCCCCAGCGACTGACACCAGACTTTAACAGTTCAAGTCCCCTTATCCACAAATGAGAGCAGAATCCGATTGACAGAGGGACTAGGGGTTTCCATACAGAAGAGCGTATCTCCCCTTCAGCATATGGGGAGAAGTTTCAGCAGATTTCTTTCTCCCAGACTCTAAATAAGCTTAATCTGCTTCCTATGTATTTTTTCAGCTTGGTCAGAAAGCTGTGCAGTTTACCAACTAGGCCAATGAGGTCAATCAAAGCCACTGCTTTTTTGTGTGCTGGAAGTAGGAAATCAGAATCCTGAGCTTTAAAAAACATATTCAGGAAAGAATAAATTTCGTCGACGAGCAAATTCACACTCTTCCTTTCATCGTTTTTAGATTTTCTGAAAGTCTATTTCCAGTCAGATTTGTGCTGCTGTGTTTTACAATATTTATATTTTACTCTATTTCTTGATTATGGAAAAGACAACAAAAGGGTGGGAATGACTCCTTTGGAAAGTTGTTATTGTCGTTTAAGGAAAAACAAAAAGTGAGCACATCTTCATGCCGTGTATTAAGATGAATGCAGAAGTCTGTGCTAAGCAAGGGCTCTAGTTTCGTACTCCTGGCAGTTCTGGAAGGTGGATCTTATACACCAGAAGTTGTTGAAGGGAAAATCTGGATTTAAGATGGCCCCAAGCTCACAGTGGCAGTGGAGCAGCTTGCCTGGCAGGTCTGTCTGGGAAGCGTTCAGGTCCTGACCCTGACACTATCTGCCATAAATAGAGACAGGTCTTTATGAAGAACTGGTCCTGCCAGCCATAAAACAGAGGCAAACCTGAGGCATATTTTAGGCTCACGGAATCGCTATTTCCCAAAATAATTTCAATTAAAAAAATTCCAAGGATTGTTATGTTCAGTAAGCTAGTAGAAAACACCTCCCATTTTGGGGTCAGCCAAGAAACTGATCTACAAAGCAACTTTCAGAAAACATCGTGATGGCTACCACAAGGCTGTTTTTCCTTCAGAGTTGGGCTACACAGACCCAAATTTCCAAAGACTTCTCTTTCCTTTTTGGCGTCTCCTGAACTGATTTTTTCACAAGAGTTTACCAAACCACGTGTTATCCCTCTGGCTGTTGAACTTTCCAGACACAGCATTTTAAAATGCCCTTCAGAATTCTGCATGTAGCCCTGGGCTTTTTATCTATGTTTTCTTGCTTTTGCTTTGCCTCTCCTTGTTCACTGTTCCACAAAGTTTCACATTTGTGACATCTAGGCTTTTCTAGGGAGCCTGGTAATCATATCCATATTGTGCAAATAAAGGTTACCTGTGAGGAAAAGAGACATGTACATCTGTACAAATCTTGCAAGTTATCTACAGAATCTGGATGAAAATTTTGCCCCGTGACTCTTTTGACTGTGCTTGCAGCTGCAGGTCTGTTTCCTCCTGGGACCAAAAATCAAATCACAAAGAGGCGATGACTGAACTTGATGATCCCTTTCCTGCAGTATGACGTTGGCTAATACATGGTTCTCAGACTCAAATAATATTACCTATATATCTTAGTGATTAGTATTTAAAATATCGCAGATGCCTAAATACTGACTGTTGAATTTTCAGTAATTTAGACATATTTTCAAGCTTGTAGTTAGGAGAGGCTCTACTGCTTCGATCTGAAAAGCTAGAAGCACTGTAGCAACTGTTTAATATCTGTAAGACGCACACATGTCTGTTCTCTTTATAACAGTTACATTATCTATTCTAAATTGTAAAATCTAAAGGAAGGGAAATATATTGCTTAAGCAGACAAATGCACATATTTTGAGCCCCCAGCCTTCAGACATTCAGGTCTTGACTTGGGCTGGACAGACATAAAGAAGTACTAAATGTGTGCCTAGAAATCATATATGTCTATTCCCTTGTTTAAGAGAATGTTCTAAGATGTTTTTCAGGCATGCTTCTGCATTTTATACGTGTTACTATGACACTGGATTTGGTATACTACATGCAGAATCACTTAGGATCACTGCAAGTTTTGCCAGTAATTAAGGTAATGCTGCAGTTGCAGAGTTCATGAGAAATATCATAAGAGGTAACAGCGGAAAACAGATTTCTTGACCTGTCACAAGAGAAGACAGAAGGAAACAGCACTAGGGTGTCTGCCTCAGAACATCGTCTGAAATGTTAATCTTTGAAAACAAAAGTGTAATTTGGTTTTCATACCCATTTGTTTTGGGTCATTTAAGGACGTCTCCTGAGGCTCTTCCTCATAAGTCTTTATTCATTTCCAAGAAACTGCAACAGAGAAAATAAATGCCCTGAAATGTCTTAAGTCACTACACGCAACGGAAACTGGCTCCAAAGTCATTAGCTAAAGGACTCAGGACTCTGAAAACTCATTTCTTGCGAAGCAACCACTATGTCCCACAACAGTTAGTTACACATTGATGGAAAAAATGCAACTGAAATTGTTGCCTAACGAGGGAAGCCTCAAAACTTAAACAGGACCTGTACAATGGAGCACATCGCTGCAGAGAAAAAGAATCAGCAATTTCTGAACTTACCATAGCTCATTTCATGAGTCTTGCTTTCCCCTTATACTTTCTCATTCCCACTCACCCCAGCTAACTCAAGCATTTCTCTCATCAGAAGAAAGAAAGAATACTAGATGCATTTGAAGATCTTTAGAAGACATGCTTTAGTAAAATACCAATCAGAAAGTCTGGAGGAAAAGCTCATCTCTCTCGAGCAAGGCAAGACACTGGCTTACCACAAACTGAGGTTGTCAAAGGGTCTGTAAGGCCACTTAGATACCAGACTCCCTGCAATTACCCTAGTAAAGGATGAAAGTTATATAATCTAGAATTGAAAAGCTTAATATCCCATTATCAAACCTTTTAGCCAGCCAACATCCTATGACATGGAATCATCCTAAATTTATCAGCAAATAAATCACTGCCTTTGCCTGAAAATACTAAAAAGCAAGGAACATAAAAGATCACTTGTATTTAGAACAGCAAAATCGGCTGATAAGTCTCAACCTTGACTAGCTTCATAGCATTTTGTTAAGGACCTGAAAATTTTTTGTTCTCTTTTAAAGCAAACCCCATTTGAATACACACAGCAGTTAAACTGCCTAACAAGATTTATGATCAAAGCAAATGTGAAATAATTGCTAGTGGTTTGTGCAGCAAAGTGCCTCATACAAATCAAGGCAACAATATCAATAGAAACTAATCTGGTTCAAAATGTAAGGAAACAAATCTCACAGGGGGGAAATAAGAAATGTATATATTCATACTATCAATTCACAGTTATTTTTAAACTTCCATAGTAAAGTGATTGCATCAGTAGAAATGAGTTTTCCTGAACAGTATACTATTTGTAAGTGTGATCCGGGTAATAAGGATTTCAGATTCTATTGGGCATTTCCACATGAAATGATGAGTCCTTAGCAAAGATTTCCCAGGGAGGAGTCAGGTAGGGGGGCAGACATGAACAGACAACAACAAAACAGGGAAGGTCACCTCTCAAAGTCAATGTCTAAACAAAATGAAATTACAAAACTCAGCTTGACTTAAGTAGGATCATCGTTTCTGCAAATTTCTGCGATCATGATGATGACAAATTCTGATTGTTCAAGAAGACAACAGGGGATGAATTGGATTCCCTTATAGTCATGACCCTCCCATGCCTAGAACAACAGCTTTGATATGAGGTTTAATGCCATTTTCGTTTTTTGCACTGCTCTAAACAGCACAAATCATTTTGCAATAATGAAAGTAAGAATAATTTTCAAAAACTTCAAGGTATTTTACAGATCATTGTCACATCTCAAGAGTCTCAGTACATTGTCAGAGTCTACTGTGACATAACTCAGATGTATCACTTTTGAAGATTTCAATAAATATATCAGGAAAGTCACAAATGTTTTGCAAGGAAACACAAATGAAAGAACTCATTGACAGTAAAACTTTGAAAGGTTATCTGTAGTCCAGACATCGCCTGGATTTAAAGATCCAAGTGTCATAATCTTCATTATCTACATTATAGCACTCACATCTTCCAGACCTCAGACATCAAAAAGGATCAGGTTCTTCCCTTGACCAAAATTCTTGCCCTCCAACAAATTCCATGCAAAGAATGGTAAAAGTCAACATTACTTCATCTACAGGACAGGGGTGAAGGAAATGATGATTCATTGTCACTGACCACCAAACACTCACAACTTGGCTAATAAAAAGATGGCTCCTTGTTACTGATCTTGTATTTTTCGGTTCTCTCATACTCTACGCAGGAAGAAGGATGGCCACTGAAATGCTGACAGTACTTAAAACACCTGACACAGACAAAAAGAAGCATGACAGATTTTTAAAAGCCTGTTTCATACCCAAAGATAACAGTCACGTTAGCTTTGCTGCACTGAAAAGTTCACACTTGTTAGCAAACAATATCCATTCTATACATATCCATCGAAATTTATTGTATTACCAAATTT
This sequence comes from Steatornis caripensis, assembly GCA_013398225.1. NCBI lineage: Eukaryota > Metazoa > Chordata > Aves > Caprimulgiformes > Steatornithidae > Steatornis > Steatornis caripensis. Next base: position 156,184 of record VZSC01010759.1, read on the forward strand.
CACAGCATTAATTCACCATAAGAAGGTCTAGTTCTAAGGCTTAACTCAATCTATGCATTTCCTAACCTGTGAAAGACAGCTTGGAATAACTCCAAACCACCTATTTCAGTCCTTGAGAAACCACTTCTGGACACCAGCTCTCTCCCCTCCAACCTGCCCTACCATTCCTGAATAAGCTCATAGCATAACTAAACAAAGGCCAACTACGACCTCATCTAACTGATGCTCATAATCTAAACTTGGAACAGTCTGAACTCATGCCAGTACACAGAATGGAGCCTTTTTAGCAGCACAGATGATCCTCCATCCGCAGAGGGAACACAGAAGATGGTTTCTCATCTGGGGCATATCTGCAGCATTTGACTGTGAGTTACATGGTCTTATGGAGATTATGAGACATTTGCTAAAAGAGATGACAGGAGCAAAAGGTAATTTACTAAAATGTTTTGAGTCTTTCTGGAGTGATTCCACCAAAAACCTGATGGGGAAACCGCGCTTTCATCTGGCATCTATTATTTTGGTGTATCTCATATGATGAGTTTTTCTTTACAACCTATTTTATGAATTATTTAGATTATAATAATGTAAATGTCAATAATCTAGTAACACAGAGAGCTATCTTTCACACATACAGTCGTGCCCTTTTGTATAGGGTAAGGTGAAGTGCTTCATGGGTGAAGTACATAGCTGAAGATTTCTTCAGCACGGAAGAAATTGCTGGTGAACAAAACATAAAAGAGCATTCTGAAGACTTATTGGGTCTTCATTAGTCAGTCAGTGAACAAATACAGGTAGGATTCATCTGCCCTAATGCAGGCACAGGAATGACAGATATTCAAGGATGAGAGTGTCACTCTAGGTTCCCTTTATATGATCAATAGTGAGAGAAGCTCATCCCCAGAGAGCAATTCATTTCATCTATGGGTCAGATAAATCACTGTGTGGACGTGCCTATCTCTCTTCATAGATTACATAAAAAGAACCTAAATTACTAGCTCAGGTTAAGACTTACAACATTTAGACATCTATATTTAAGTAATTTTGGATTTCTCACTAATACTGAAAAGTGTAGTAATGCCATGCTCAAACAAGACTGTTGTACCAAGTTGGCAAGGGTACTCCAGCTCATTCTGATGGATGAGACAACTGCAGCAACTCAGTGTTTCACAACTATAGCAATGCACAATATTTTGTATACAGCATAAAACACCAGTGCCTACGGAAATCCATCCAAAATACAGTGCTGGAACATGTCTTCAATCATTTATGACACCAGAAACACATAAACTTTATCTCCTCTGTCTATCTTAGCTTCCCAGAATATTTGGAATTACAGCTATCTTTATGGTCGCTGTTGTAAGGATTCTCCAGGTTGCAAACAACCAGAAAAAAAACCCCACCCAAAGTTTCAGAATAATGAATTAATATTTGCTTCTTTGCCATAGAACAGCTATCTGTAGCAGTGGCACAGAACCCCGGTTGTGTGCCACCAGTTAAGTTTTCAGCAGATCTTGCTGTGACCCCACGTATTTGACAGCTTCATGTTCCTGTGGCAGGGCCTGTGTTGCTCATCATTCCCCTGGTCACTGGCAAGAACTAGTCCCCTGTTTCCAGAGCAAAATGCAGTCTCTGTAAAGGTGGAAGCAATCCACTAGTTCCTGCTCTGTGGCTCTAGTGAAAATTACTAAGCAGACCTCTATAAAAGCCAGTGAACCTCAGAAAGTAACCAATTATTTGTAAAAATAAATTTAGTAGCTGTGCTCTGCAAGGAGGGCAAAGATCATTTCAGGAGCTGATCTGCAGTTGTGGAGTGGATTCCTAAGAAACTAGGAATATTCACAACCCTCAGTGCCTCCCGAACGCAAGCACGTTTCTTTGACCTTGCCCTCACTAACAGTAATGCATACCATATGTGTTAAAAAAACACCAGAAATTTTACAAGTGCTTCTCTGCCCCACCCAAGGAGTAGATGAGTATGTGACAGATGTTAGTCATGTTCTTCAAAATGCTACTGGGAAGCACTCACATACTATAGTAATGAGTACAGTATAAGAGTCTTACTCAGAATAATAAAGCCACATCAATTTCAATGCACATTTTCCACAGAAAAGATCTTTCTGCTGCTTATTTGTCATGTTTTATGATGGGGGAGTAAGAAAGGTCCTCAAAGCAACACTGCGTTTAGGGAGCAACAGGTGAAGTAAAAGGAGTAAGGTTCTTAAAGAAAGGCCAAGACCTGCCTCATCCCTTAAGGCTTTCTCTTAAGATACATGAATCATAAAGGTAAATCAATTATTCATTGTGCTGCATGAAGTAGCAGATCTGTGCCTGCTCCCAGACGCTCTTCTCCTCCAGAAAAGAATGAATTTGGGATGAGAATATACAAGAGAACTACTAGGTTTTTAATATCTTCCACTCTTGGACCACAAGAAGGGGTCCAGGTTTAGAGAGCAGACACAAATATATACGTAAGGCTAAGCTGAGGAACAGCACATAGAGATTACGCCATTTAGAGACGCCCTACCAGGACGGGAAAAGAAGTAACAAGAAAGAAAGTTTTAGAGCTGCTATGAAAGAATTTGAGAAAAGTAATGCTGAACTCTCCAGTTCTGGAAGAAAAAACACAATATTGATAGTGGTTTGAAGTGGGATTGGGACCGGATAATTTCCAAAGGCTCCCTCCAAGCTGAATGATTCCATGATTCTACATGAAAAACTACAGGACAGTCCTAACTAAAGTGAAGGGTTATGTTCTTGGTGACAAGGGACTTCTAGAAAACCACATATAAACCTCTAACTTCATTTCTGTTTATTCAGAGCCTGACTGGTTTGTAGGCATTCCTCATGCTATGATATTATTTCCTTTTTTTTTTTGTGAGAACTTACATTTCCCCAAATTTAGAATAGCTTGGACATTTATTTGAGTTATCAGGGAACTGCACCCCTCTGTACAGTGTGCACATCTGCCTGTGTATTCACATTAAGACAGTCTAAGCTGTTTTACTGTCCTTGAATTCTGCATATTTGAATGTCTGGATTTTTACAATGACCTGAAGCAATGCCCCAAAACACAGTGTAACATAACGTAATGTAACGTAAGATTTTGTTTTCTTTCCATCATGATAGAAAGCCCACATAACAGCGCTGCAGAACTCGAGACAGTTTTTCCACCACAAGCAACGTATCCTGAAAAGCAGTTTGCCTGTTGGTTACAAGTGTTGTTAAGGTGGCCTGTTGCACTATCATGTGTTGTAGATTTGACAGCACTTAAATTTTAGAAGCATCTAGTGATTGTATGGTATTGTGCTTTTCCTGTCCACTCAATACTAGTGTAAAAATGCGCTAGCAAAGCGTCACTTTTTACATTGCCATAATGGAACTTCTTTTTTAATCACTAAGCTACTGTGTCGAGGCAAGGTGTCAAAGTTCTGTGAAAAATGGCTGCAATATCTTAAAAAAATCTGACATCCAAGCTTGTAGTGGCAGTTTCTAGCGAATAGATAAGATTTCTCTTCATCGTTGCTTCCAAGGGCTCAGAAATATTTCTCTTTGGCTATCTGCTAGCCTTAATGTTAAAATCTGGACAAAGGGACTGGAATGGCTTTTAATTGCTGTGACTTAGATCATGGCACTTTCTAAGCTTTCTACTCCAAACAACAATCTATAGTCTCCTTGAAAGGACTTCAGCATAGCTGTGTTATATGCATATAAATTTTCCCTGGCTGGATCTCTGTAAAAGCATTATCAGTAATAATAGACTCTTCCCTATTTAGAGGACTGATTTAAGGCACAGTTAATTTCAGATTTTTGCCTTCACTTCCTTGCTTGTCTCTAGTAATGAAATTGTTTCCAAACAAAGCAGACTGCAGTCTCAAAGGCATTAGTGAAAAAAGTAGTTATCCGTGCTTTCTACGACTTAATGTGAGTAAACTCGAATTCCGTATGGTCATTATTTTTCAGACCCAGAGGTTATTGATCCACAACAGCCCAAGCCTCTGGAACAGTGTGTGTTCACTGCTTCACTGCGCAATTACAAACCAGTCATCTTCAGTTTAGATTTTTTTATTTTCAACCTTAAGAAGCCCTGAGTCTGTAGGTTTTGTATGTAACCAGCATCTGCCACAGATTCAAAAATCAGATGTACAGCAGCACCTCTCCTTTTCTTTCCAGAATTTTTATGCTGGTCTATCTCAGCTCAGCTACAGACCTGTTAGTGAATCCAGCCATAAATAAACACAGCAATAAGCCAAGATCTTTGTAAGCGTTTCTGAACCAGCACGTTGAGAGCTGTCTCTATGAAGTCTGTCATCTTACACACATCACCGCAGACTGATCAAAGAGAAACATTTTGGCCTGTCGATTTAAAGTACTGCAAAATGTTTAAAAATGAGATAATGCTTAGCGCTTTGCAAAGAGTATTGCACAAGATGGTAATACTTTGAGCCCCTTTACATCACAATTTAGAAAACTTTTCAGAAACGGGAATTTAATGCCAGCCATAATTTAGGTGTTTCCTTCCATTTCATACGAGCAGCAGAGTGTTTGTATCTGGATGAGGGTTGATTTGAAAAGCTTCCATTTGTTTGCAAAAATGGTTCTTTTACTCACATCCCTCTGACATGAAGCCTCTCATTATTTGGCTTCCTGTGATTTCTGGAAAGCGCATTGTTTCTCCCTTTCTTTGACATAGTCAAAGTTTACTTGGCTTTTAGTTTCTTCTGAAGCAGACTGGCAGGAGTTTTTATTCCCTAACACAAGAAGGTGCTTTGGTTTCTCCCAGATATTTTCAGATTTGCTTTAATCAACTGTGTCACTGAATACTTGGGTTTTTGTCAGGAAACAAACACAATTATTTTTTCAGACAACAGTTCTATCTTCTTTTTCATCCTAGAAGTAAAAAGTTATCTTGCGTGTGGGTAGAGTTCTCCACGGTTGTGCCGGTCTGGAGCATTTCAGAGGAAGTAAGACAGCAGAAAGAGATCATAAACAGCAGTAAGACACCACAATGAGATGCACACAGTCTCTCTGTTTCACCCTCCAGTACCTGGGCATTTATATATAAACATATATCTACATATATATGCGTATGCATATATGTGTATATATATGTATATTCGCATATGGTCTGCTTATATGTTCCAGGGACGATTTTAGTACAGGAAGATCTGATCGTGAGGTATCAATCTTCCAGCACATTAGCTACACCAGCACGTGTTATCAGCTGAAGCTATGTGGTCATTCGCAGCGAAACTTCTGGCATTTAGCTATCTCACTCCCAAGCCACCGAGGAACAGAAACGCTGTGACAATTCTTTTTCGATCCGAAGAATGGAGACAGGCTTCATGTCGCCCATCACCAGTGACATCTGCTGATCACTCAGAAGCACAATAACAGAAGGGAGACATGCAACTAAACATTCTGTGCAATTGCCATCCTCATCCACATCATCGCAAGCAAATCTGTGCTTTCGTCTCTATTTAATTCCTCTTTGCTCTCATGTAAATTTATTCCAGAAGCAGCTCCAATGTATTTTCCACAAAATGACACTGTAAGACTGCCAAATTTCTTCCTGCTGTAACAGTGCCTAATATAGATCTCTAGCCCTGCCATTAGCATTTAGGAGAGCTCCAGAGAAGGAGGTCAGCATTGTAGAGAGCCATTTGTTTATGATTACAATTACGGCTTTACCAGGATTTCCTATAAGCCTCTGTTTTCGAGGAGAGCAACTCCGCAGGAAATCTAAACAAGTACATGAGCTGGTTTTAGACACTTTTCTGAGCTGAAATCACGTATTTTTGACCAAATATTTCACTATGGCTAAGGAGCAGGTAACGTAGCTTGGGATATAGATGTGTCAAGTTTTCCACAGTCGGATTCTGCATAAAAAATGTTGGACCACAAATCCTACACAAACAGCATGGGGGAGGAGCAGTTGGAGGTAATACGATGCACCGTGGTGGCTGGCTGCTTTGTGCCGGCCATTTGATGCAGAGTCATTTGCCCTGCAGCATAGGATTGGGCTCCATTATTATGAATGGTTTTGAAATGCTTATATGCCCCAGGAGACCAGGACGGAGCATTTTAGTCAATAACGCACGCCTCAGCCCTGTCTGCACTTGGAAACAGCCCCACTTCAGCAACTGCCTTAGCTGAACTGAAAGGAGGAAGACATAAGGGGTTTCATCATACAAATGTATACAAGCAGAGGGGGTATATTTATATATATGTGTGTAAGTGTTGTTCTACATGTATCTATCACTTTGCTCTGCATTTTTCATTGAAACTGTGCAAGGGATTGGTTTTTTCCCCATATCTCTGAAGTCAAGCCTGTAACATCCTTTGTACCGCCACTGACTAGCTCTTCTCTGTCATTATAAAGCAGATTCAACCTTTGTCAGACATTTACTTCATTAGGGACGACTGGCACGTGGAACAGAGGTTAACTCTGATCAGTGGTGGTAGGAATAGCCACTGAAATTTTTATCAGCATTTAAAGACAAACTACTGTCAGCACCAGCCTGGACCTTTAACTACGAAGGCTGGAGTGACAGGACTTTTAACCCTAAATCATGTCTGTGCATAGGCCATTGGAAAACAAATGAAAAAGTGTTTGTGTACTTTCAAATAGGTACACAATTTGAATCAAATTTTTTTTAAGGGAATTGCTTATTTTTCCTTCATTTGCATTTCCATCGCATCACATTTGCACCATGCCTTAAAACACAGCCTTTCATTAAGGCAAGAGCCATCACTTACAATTTCCCTAAAAGGACTAATCCTTTCCCAAAGTGTGTTTAATTATTTAAACACACAGTGGTTCTTCTTTCTATTGAATTCATCCATTGCCTCACAGAAATTTAGGAGCACAAATTCTGCAACTTAGCCACCTTCAACGCCTGTCCCCATCTTCCCTCCAGACTGTTGATGGATGAACTCCAGTACTGACGGCTCAGCTCTGTTGCACCAATGCTTCCTGCTGAGGGCATGGCAATACCACAGAAAACAACCTGTCTTTTTTTCTGTTGCATACACAGTTCATACCGTTACTTTCCATCACATCACAGCAAGTCAATATGACATCATTAAAGCATTTACTTATCAGGCAGCATGTCAACAGTTTACAGGAAACACTTCTCTCCGCTTGCCTATCCACTATCTGAACCAAATTGTGCTAGGCTGATGGTGGATCATGCATATCTACAGAAGCAAGTAATTGAAATGATCCGTGGGTCAATACCCAGATATCTGTAATTTGAAATTGCAGTGGCTTGTGCCACACATGTTTTATAGATCAGCTTTTTTTTTCCACCTTTGCATGATAAGATTATCATCAAGATGCAGCAGCAGTGTTGACATAGTTAAGGATATCCCTGGAGCTTTTTATTTCAGATTGAAAGTAGCTTTTGAAGTTTATTAATATCTCAAGTGGAAGACAGGAAGACCACATTTTGAAGATAACACAATGTCAGTGCTAATGTTAAGCCCCATTCTTGTCTAGTGCTATACCACTAAGTCAGACAGTCTGTGAAAGTCTGTGCAGGAGGGTGTTAGGAGAAATGTGAGAGAATACTCTCTCATAAAACCCCAAGTACAGAGTGAACGAAAAAGAGAGCTGTAAGTTTAGATGGGTGAATGTAACAGCTGAACTCCAGTCAAGATAACACTCTCTTCCTAAATACAGAAATTCTTCTGCTTCTGCAGTTACAAGAAATAACAAAAGAACCCTTTACCTCTAATCATTTTGTTTATAAGTCCACTGGGGAGCAACAACTCTGTAAATAATATCCACACAAGAAGTAAAACACGTGTGGTTTTTTTTCCCTGACTACATTGTCTCATTTAGGAGAAGGGAGCCAAGAGGAGTTCAGTCATCCGTGTTACGCGTATTTCCAAGTATGTGCATACATTTGCTTTATACTTTTGGAGAATTCCAGAAAAGTGTCGATTTTGGCCATAAACCTGCAAGCAAATCCTAGAATTTTCTCTGTCCAAACTGCTGTCACTGAAATTCTTGCAGACATGCTCTAACCTAATTTTAAATTAAGTCTTTTAGGTTTTTCAGTCAAGACAGAGATGATTTTTTAGTTGCTCAACTATTCACCCAGATTCACAGACGAATTTGCAGCCCAAGATACATGTAGAACAGATCCAATAGCATTTGCCCAGCTTACTGGGAAAGGACCACTGTAGGAAACAAATCATTAGATGATTTTCCCAGGCATTAAGTCATAGCTTGGTACTCTCTCTGTGGCTTATAAATTACATAAAGCCAAACAAGAAAATCCATCTTGTTTGCAATTCTCTTTCACAAACACATCTGCCCAGGTTGCCTTTAGTTAATGAATGGCAAAGCCTTCCACAGTGTCCAGTAGTTCTCCCCCATCATACTTCCATCGATGGTCCTTCTCTGATCCCAAGGAAATGAACTGAAAAAAAAAAAAAAAAAAGCACAATTCACTGTTCTCATGACAACCACTCTGCCTTTCCTCCTCCTCCTTTTCCAGAGAACAGACACGAACCTGGAGACATACACATTGGTCTGGTTGCATGGAGGTGAAGAAGCTGCTCATAAATCTGTGCCTGCCATTGCAATGAACTGTGTGCTGCAAAGGCAACATCATGAAAGCATCCCTGCTTCTTCCAGTCACCGGGGCTAGCAAGGAATGTCTTGGCACTTGGGGACAGCCGGAAAGGATGGATGCAATCGTAACGTCAGCATGGAAGGGATGTTTCTAACCATAGGGAGCTATAGTCTCTGTAGACCTCTCCTGCTACACCCACGCGTCTCAGTTTCTAACATTTTCTACTTCATTTCTAAACTAACTCCAGCTTCTTGCTTGCAGGAGCACGAGAACTTGCATGCCCAGAGCACTTCCCCACAGGAGAGTCACAGCCAGGTACAACCCATTTTGTGCCAACTAAGCTCTTTTTCTCCAGACTAAGGGACTTTGAATTTGTAGTGATTTGTTGTGATTTGTTTGTTATATCATCAATTATTTCCCATTGTGTATCTGTGATTTAATTTCATTCTCCGCAATAGCACATTGGGGACTTTTCCTTACCAAATTCCATTGTAATGATTTGGGCCATCTTTCCTATTTTTCAAACATGGTTTGAATTCTAATCTTTCCTCTAAACTTATAATTTACCCTAACAAGTTTCTACATTTTAGGTAAGTGAATTGTTCCATCACACATGTTATTAATGAACTTCTGTTTAAAATAATGCAGTGCAGAGCAAACCCTGGCAAGACCTCATTTGAAGCATCATTCCATATTTGCAGTGAAACGTTGATAACCCTGCAGTAAGGCTTTTCCAGCCTAGGCTGTCTCTTCAAAATCAAAATTCATGAAATCACTTACAAAATATTTCAAGCCGGATAGTATCAATAGCCTTACTGAAGACAGTGACCAAACAGACCTATCAAAGAATGAAAACAGATTTGACGTATCCTGAATACGTTAAAAACCAGCTATCTGTGATGACATTCACTTGCCCTGCCAAAAATAGTAATCTTTACCTTTCCTCAGTCCCCTGTCTTCTTCATAAGACACCATCTAATACTTGCCACAAAGGGGGCACTGGCCCAGCAGCCAAAACTGTCCTTCAACTCCTCCCTGCTCTTGCTCTGATCTCTCAGTCTCTTCTCCTTTCTCTCACTGTTCTTCACACCTCTGCCTTCATGATAAGTTACCTGGGTATCCTTACCTGATTTTAGCACATAAGTTGTCTATAATCATAGAATCATAGAATTATAGAATGGTTTGGGTTGGAAAGGGCCTTAGAGATCATAGCAACTAACAGGAGAACACCAAAAGGCTTCGTTGTTCTTATCAGGGCTGAAGGGAAGCATTTTTTCTTTTTTCTAATTTATTCAGTTTTAGTTGTTACCAAAGTCTGAATCTTACACTCATTGGATCATTAATCCATCTAACACCGCACGAGGGATCTGTTGTTTCCCAGCTGTCTTTAGCTATGCCTATTTCTCCACTCTGTTCTTGCAAATAAATGAACTGCACTGAGCAAGACAAGAACTAGCACTGCAAGCCCAGTACCAATATATTGAAGTGAGAATACATTCAGAGATGAAACTAAATAAAGCATCAACAAGTACAATGGAAATTGGTTATGCTAGATCCAAAAAAATATGAAACTTTGTGAACAGTGTGGCAGAAAAAGACCTAATTCGGTTTACCACAGGGCAATGTGCAAATTACAGTACTGGTTCCCGTGAACCTCTACTTATAAATGATGTTTTCTTTGTAAGAATGACAAATATAGACCCTACATACATGGGACACAAACACATACGTGTACAGGTCTTCTAATGTCATTCTGAAGACCAAAAAATCAACAGTCAAAAAAGAATATAAATACACAGAAAGAAGTTAGTCCAAATATATACATAATGTATTTGCTATACTCTGAGGGAAAAAGCCTTCCCCAATCAGTTTTGAAAGCCAAGTCTAAACAATATGAAAGCCTCCAGCAACAGGGCATTCATCCAAAATCAATCAAATCAAAACAAACTCAGTTAAAAAAAGTAAGTTAAGAGTTTGTCTATCCCGAGATTATCTTATTGTATGGTTCCTTAAAGAAAACTCAACATTAAATCCATCAAAAAAACACTTAAGATTTCATTGTGTTTTCCTGTCTCCACAAATTTCCTTGTTACAACGTAAATTCCTTCTCACAACAAAATCTCCAAGGTACAAAGCAACCTCACAACTCAATTTCCAGATGAGTCAGTTCAGACAGAAACAGTCTAAGCTAAAAACAAACAATCCAACACAGAGGGGGGGGAAAAAAAAAAAAGGTGTTAGGACTCAAAACTCTCCTGCTGCTGAAAGAGAATTTTTTTCCCAAAGCAATAAACAGTCTCAGCTCAAAGAAACCATTAATTCATAGAGCTATTTAATGCTCTCTAGTGTCAGAAGATTAATCAGTCTCTCTGCACACTTATTCTGAAGCCAGTTCTCCAAGTTTGAATATCTTCCAAAAACAGTCCCTTACTTGAGCTGTACTCGCAATAAACATTTCTCCTTCCAGTGTGCACTTTCAACAGATTACTAGGAAATAATCACTGATGTCATTCCAGCAGCTTTACCACAGTGGAGACCAAATGGACCTCGTACAAACTTGCCAACTCACTGGTGTGAAGTCCTAGGTAATTCAGAAGCAGGGTAATGATCCCTGCATAGTGTGTGAGGTTACTGGTAAACTGCTGCAGCTCAAATTCCTGCATGAAATAAGCACGGACACATTGCTGCCAGGCCAGCAAAGCCTTTATCTACTCGGCACATAAGAGCTGAGCAGGGTAGTGTTGTCCATGCGGATTAAAAACAGCTCATGATTTAGAAAATATGTCACGTGTCCTAAGACATTTTAACTGATACCTGATCTAGGAACTACCTGCATGTCAACGGAGAAATGGTAAATATTTTAAGCTACCTTTCTGTTTCCTATGGTAAACATTTCTGTGCACCAGCAGAACTCCAGCCCAGCCATATTCTCAGGCATGACAGTTTTGCACACATGAATTACTGTCTATTATAGTTAATATGAACATACCTTTTCTAACATACAAAATAGAGACACACACAAAAATAGAGCTTCACTAGTTAAAGTCTAAGCAGCCTAGCTAGCCAGCCAGCAAAATGTTAATGATTCTGCCCATTTGTAAACAACTTTATGCTTTGATGAGGTGATGCGGAATGGTAGCCAGTATGTGTCTGTCGGAAGGAACCATATCAGATTAAACTAATTAATTTCCTTAAGACCAAAAACAGATTTGTGTCTTCTTCCTCTTCTCGCAGTAATTCATTCCTACTCATTTAGTATCGCGATGGAAACCAAATGAATACTTAGGTGAATTTGCAGTGGAACTAGAAAACAAGGGGACTACTTTCCCCATTGCAATCTTTACACTAGGAGTGAGGCTTATGGGACTGGATCCTTACAGGACTGGGACTGTGAGGGATTTAACGGGTCAGAGCGGACAGACTCCTCTTTGCTGACCTCCCAGCATATTGTTATATAGTTATATACAAAGCCTTTTCCTATGACGGCGTGTGCAGTGACCACAACTCCGCACAGCCGGGGTAATCACAGGAAACTCACTGGCAAGTGTCGCTCACGTTTCCTCCATCGCACAGAATTATCCAGCCCTGCCACAGCACGGGAACACGGACTGCTTGGCTCAGGAGGAAGCTTTTCCAAATCAGATGATTCTCTGATTATTTCTATAAATACCTCAAGCAGTAGTCAAAACATTTCAAGTAATTCCGTCATGATATTTCATCTATTTCCCTTGAGTAATTCTGAATATTTGTACACCAAAAGAACATTCAGTAAGCGATACTCCAGTGAGCAAATAATTAAAAATCTTGAACTTGAATGCGCACAATAAATGTGTTGTGAAGAAAATAAACGTTCTTAGCCTTATTAGGATATAAGTATCATACCTTCAGGAACATGTCAATACCGTGAAGTATTTTAAGTCTTTGGAAAATGAAAATGGGCCGATTTTCCTAAAGTATTTCCGATGAGTACTGGTAGGATCATGAAGGAATAAAGTATCCTCAGGTCTGGATTTCAAATCCAGATCCACATCTTGATTTTAATCCTCTGTCACCAAAACCTAAATTTTTTTGTGATGTTTAAAGAAAAGATAAGGTTCCATTTTTTTCTCTACTGGTAGAATTATTAAAAGAAGAAAGACTGCTGTATTAAAGAGGAATTTTGTTGAGCTATAATTAGCTGCAAAAAATCCTGAATGCATATCTGGCCGATTTGTGTTGGTAAATCTACCTATTTATTGTTACCCATCTCTGATATACTGTCACTGCCTGTGGGCAAGCCCAACACTGCTCAAATGGGAGTAAACAAGAAGAAACCTATTGTAAGACCATGCATGACAACTAAATACAGGAGATGAAAAAGGAAATTGAAATTTCATATTTTCAAAATCAACACCCATCTTCAAGACTCACAGAATACACCCATCTGATAGGGAAATCTGTTCCCAAGATATAGGAAAGAGAATGTAGATACATCCTTAGTCATCCTGTGGCAAAATACAGCAATGAAATTGGAGATAATCACCTGTTCAGTTAGTTACATCTTACAGGTCACTGTGGGAAACACTCCCTTGCCTGATTTTGAAAGCATTTAAATGGTAACAGTTAACAACGCCCTGCCAAACTGCATCCATGAATGAAAAAATTGTGCATTTTGTATGCTGTATTCACGTCCAATACAATATTTTTGAAAATCCATAACAATTTCTAAGATAACGCACTGTAACTAAAAGGTAGCAACAGAAGAAATTATAATATCTAGATTTCCTTTGTGATTTTAAAGTATTTTTATTAGCTTGACTTGAAGACAGTATTATAAGTCTTCATGAACTCCCTTTAATCCTAGATACATACTTATTTTTCACTGTCCAGGAAACACGCATGCACATGTTCATGCATGTTTGGTCCTTACCTCAGAAATGAAAGGCAGCATATTCTTCAGGTTGCAAGAAATCCTGCGGCCTGTACAACTGGCAGAGCCGACATGCATGAACGCATAGGATTTTCATTTCCTCTAAAACCCCGGGAAAACAGTCATAGCAGTACAGGTAAAGAAAGTGAGGTCATGGTTCCACAGCACAGCAAATCCAGTTTAAGAGTTTGCACACACTTGACACGAAGTGCACAACTGGTGCAAACTTCGCGAGATGGAACTGTAGACTCATGCAGGTTGGAGGTTGCCTGGTCCAAGCCTCTGCTCCAAGCAGAGTCAGTTAGAACAGCTGATGCAGTCCCCAGTCAGTTTTGTCACCATTCACTGGACTCATTCCAGCATGTCAATGTCTTTCTTGTATTGGCAAGCCCAAACTGGGACACAGTTCTCCAAGTGCAGTTTCAGAAGTGCTGAATAGAGGGGGAAAAATCACTTGACCTGCTGGCTAAACTCCTTCAGCCCAAGGTGGCGTTGGTCACCTTTGCTGCAGTCACACTGCTGGCTCATGTTCAACTTGTCATCCAACAGGACCACGAGGTCTTTTTTGGCAAAGCTGCTTTCCAGCCAGTCAGCCCCCAGCTAGTACTGGTGCATGGGATTGCTCCATCCCAGGTGCAGGATTTTCCACTTGGCTTTGCTGAACTCATTCGGCTCCTCTCAGACCATTCCTCCAACTGGCCAAGGTCTCTCCGAATGGCATCCTCCACCCTGCAGTGTTCCAGCCATTCCCCTCAGTTTGGAATCATCTGCAAAGCAGTTCCCATCATGCAATTCACTAACAAAGACATTAAACAATAGTGGTGCCAGCATCAACGCCTGTGAGACACGATGAGAAACCTACAGTCAGTTGGACTTCATATCAGTATCTCCACCCATTTGGCCTGACAGTATAATCAATCTTTCACCCACCTTCTTGACCACTTACCCAAGTCATCTTGCACCAGTTTGTCTAGGAGGATGCTATGGTAGACCATGTCACAGGCTTTGCTAAAGTCAAAATTCATATTTGTTCAGTTTGGTTTGGGTTGGGTTTTTTTAAGAAATAAATGTGTCCTGGCAGACTAATGATGGATCAGATGTTTTTTGCCTTCCCTGAGTCAGAATAAAACCTAACTGTGGCATAAACAGCATGCTGCTTGTGTTGGATAATTTAGCAAAAATATGATGGTGTGCTCATACCTCATCCAGATTAATTTATATTTGCTGTCTAGTCTGACAGTGCACAGATTCGGGATTAATGTACACAGAGCTGTGATCTAAATGAAACATGCTTATTCTCCACAGTTCCACAGAATCCTAAATCTCCAAGAAGCAACCTCATGTATTATTGTGAATAAACATGGGAGGCAACAGTTCAGATAGAGATAAATGTTTGACCATGAAAATGCAAAATTTATTTACCCATCTTTTCCTTATAAGAAGATGATTTTAATATTTAAATGAGAGAATGATTAGGATCTGATTTTATAATTTGTGTAATTAAAATTGACTAGTGGGTCACTGCAAAAAGAAAATTTTCAGGTAAAATACCAGTGTCAGAAAGTGTTTTCATTCCATCGTGCGATGAAAAGGAGACTTACAATTTTTTGTATAGAAGCAAGAAAGGCAAGCATAGTATAATGAGAAGTGAAGAACCGTACGTTTTCATATTATATATGTGCTACAGCCATCAAGCTATTAGCTATTCCAGTTGCTTTTGTTATGATCAGATATCCATCCTGCAAAAAAGAAACGAACATTTTCACGAAGACCAATGTATTTCCAGGAAACAGTAGATTTTCTTCCAGCTGCATTATTGGACAAAACATCATTCATAACCGATGATATTTTGTTCTTCAGTGATTATTTAAACATAAAGTCCTGGGAACCACAATATCCTGGAAATATCTCTTCTTCTCTATGTTACAGTCATAGCATCCTGTGTGACATGGAATCCCAGTCCTTATAGCGATTGAGTTAAACCTGACACATCAAATTTGCCTCTAATGTAACATAGCCTCCTTTAACAGATGTCTGTTCTATAAAATTAAATGGGTCGGAGGTCAGAATTCTTGTATCAGTCTTCTTATTTGTTTAAATTATATTTTCTCTCCCTGATAAGCAGGGGAAGAGTTTGGAGCATAATTTTGATGCTGCTTTATTGACAGCAAAACACAAAATCCTTTCTTAACGCCAGCCTCACCCACAGTGCTTTTTGTGGCATGACTTGACGCACTGGCAGATTCTTTGGGATCTCATTTTTTCTTCAGTTTTTCCCTTACTGATCTAGTCTAGATCTAGTTCAATAGGTTCTCTCACTTACTGATTTTTTTCATTTGCAAAAGAGCACATTACTAATCTTTTTTTACTTGTTTATTTTTTATTATTCTTTGGCCTCCATGGACACTATTTTTATTCAGATTTACACGTAATTTTACTTTTTGTTTTGGGCTTAACAGTGAAAAGCAAGAGACAGAGAAAATCTCTCTTCTCTTTTTCAGTTGGCATGCCCAAGAAACTGAAGCTTCCCAGACTGCCAGTAGTGCTAACGTCATAAAAGTGTTTCATATTTTACTAATAATTTATAATATTCTGCCTTAAGAGAGTTCAAAAATTCACGAAGTCACAGTTCAGTGAGCTTGTTCCCAAAGCTTCTGGGAAGATAAAGATGTTCATCATAATTATATGACTATAATGTGTAAAAAGGCTGCATAAAGTTGCACAAAATGTTAAATGTGTTAATATCTTCACACTAAGACATTAACATCTGTATGTTCATATGTTGACATATTGCTTTGTGTCAAAAGATGCAAAGTTTGTAAAGTCTCAGACGTTAGCCTACATCCTTCAGCAGGGTCTTGTGGATCTTCTTTCAGTACCACTCAAAAAAATGTCACCAAAAAAACATTCTGTTTCTAGAACTGGACTGGATAGCCGATTACAGAGTAAGAGTAATGACAATGTATTTCTATTTGCATTTTCATACGCGTTTTCCTAATGTATATATTTAAACAATTTGCTTTGATCTATTTTTCTGTCTTTCTAACAGATGGGTATACCACTGCTCACTCTCTCTTCAGGCAGGTGAGGAAGTGCTGCTGATGAGGACGACCACGGTACAAATCCCATGGCTTGCATTTGTGAGTCAGAATTTTTTCATAATGAAAACCGCCGTCTTTGACCCTCCGTGCACGCTTTCCCTTCCTCTTCCAAGCTGTCTGGGGCTTTTTTCAGCAGCAGGCCTGCAGACAGAGCTGGCTCTGTGGTGGGGATGACCTCATCCGCACGCCACACAGCTGCAGAGGCAAGCTGTGCGCCCTGCGCTCCAAACAACAGATTTCTGGGGAATTTATTTGTTCACACATGAGCAGTAAATCAGCGTTCAACACTTCTAAGTTGCAGAGGGGTTTTGCTTTGTGGGCAAGTATGAGGTTTGTATTTCACTGTTAGGAATGAGAAATAAAATATATAATCCATCTAACAAAAATNGCTGCTGCTGAGGACGACCATGGTACAAATCCCATGGCTTGCATTTGTGAGTCAGAATTTTTTCATAATGAAAACCGCCGTCTTTGACCCTCCGTGCACGCTTTCCCTTCCTCTTCCAAGCTGTCTGGGGCTTTTTTCAGCAGCAGGCCTGCAGACAGAGCTGGCTCTGTGGTGGGGATGACCTCATCCGCACGCCACACAGCTGCAGAGGCAAGCTGTGCGCCCTGCGCTCCAAACAACAGATTTCTGGGGAATTTATTTGTTCACACATGAGCAGTAAATCAGCGTTCAACACTTCTAAGTTGCAGAGGGGTTTTGCTTTGTGGGCAAGTATGAGGTTTGTATTTCACTGTTAGGAATGAGAAATAAAATATATAATCCATCTAACAAAAATACGTTCGAAACAGCTTAGAGAAACCTAGAAAATCCTGGAATATAAACAGCTCTGCCTGGAGAGTCAGATACTCCGCATAGTGGATCACGTACCAGGCCTACACGTTACAGGAACAGGCCAAATTTCAGTTCACATTAATAAATTATTTAATTAAAATGACTAAATAAGCCGTTACACATTAAAAGCCTTCTGAGACTTGCTATTTGCTTTTTCTATCTGCTACTACAAAGCCTATCACTAACAGGAGACAACCATGTCTGCCCACCTGCCTGCTTTACATCACGTCCCTAGGACACCACCAGGCCCCCGGGGCACACTCCACCCTGCCCGGGGCCCAGGACCCCACGTCAGCTCCCCTAGAGCCATCAGCCCCTTCCCCAGTGATGCCGCAGCAGGGCCTGTCTCCAGCTCCCCACAGCCCTGCCCTGCTCAGCCATGGGCGCCACCGAGCCGGGCCCACCCGCAGGCCCATGTCCTATCCCACCCTCAGCCTGTCCCTAGTCTGTCCCTGTTCCCAGGGAGGTGCCTGATGCCCAGGGCTGGGGCTGTCCTGCACCTGGCTGGGGCTGGGATGGGCCCTGGCCCTGCCCTGACCCAACCCGCCATGGCCAGCCCCTGATGCTCCTGCATGGTGCTTTGATGGTTTTGTGATAAAGACACATTTGGGCAGGTTCACGCTATAGTGTGAAGGTGTGACTGAAGGCTGTGCACATGGATGCCAAGTGACAGTGAATGAGAGAGTTCAGCTATGCCGCCAAAATTTTTCCCAGGATTCAAGGCAGACAGGCGTTTCAGAGGCTGTTTAGTCCTCCCAGCCAGCTTAGGGATCGGTCACTCAGGTCTCCACAGCACTTTGGGCTTTGAGATGGGTGCCAGAGCTGGCCATGGGGACAGGGCAAGTGTTGAGTGCCCCTAACGGGAGCTCCCTTGGACCTGTGCGATAGTCCCTCTGGTCTGACACGGACACTTCTGTGCATTCGGGCAGCACAAGCCAGCATCAAAAGCATTCTCTCTGAAGAAATCTCCAAACATAACAGGATTGATACAGCCATTTCTTGGTTCTCTGCAAAGGAGACATGTCTGAGAGGAAAAGGCTGTTGCAACTTGGCTTGATGAAAAAACACCAATTTTCCCATTCAAGAAATGGCTGCGCATCAGAACCGGGGTGCCCAACAGTGAACAAGCTACAGTCATCCCCCCATCTGGAGCCAGTCCGTCCTCCTGCTGCACGTTAGCCCTTACATGGCGATTTATCAACCCCTCTTCTATGTTTGTGATTGAAGTTTGCTCTCGCTGGAGCGCAAAGTCTGGGGTGTAGACTGCCATTTACTTCAAGTCTCAGTTAGCGATGAGATTCAAGACAGGTGAAAATAAGCATTTTCACAGTAAAATTAGTGAACCAACACTGCTTTACAGTGAGAAGGTCTTGGGTCTTTCACATCATGAACTTGTAATGAATCACTTTTTGTGGAATTTAATTCATATATGAAGAACCCCCTCCTTGCATTTTTACATTGTTTCCCCCCGATCGAAAGCAATTAGCTGTCAACTGAGGCCATTCTGTTTAGGCGCGACACACTGCTCAATCAGCGCATCCTACCAACAGGTGAGATGGAGACTGAAATAATGCCCGATGCAGATAGTGACAGGTAGGTCCCTGTCACGCTGCAGATTCGCTGATGGCTCCAACCCCCGCACTGCTTAAACTGTTTTTGATAGCAAAATTGCTCTTCTGCATGCCACTGTCATGCGGGGGACCTGCGGCAGACCTGCGCTCGCTCTGATGTGCCATTTAGCTGCAATATTTATATCTGCTGCATAGAAATGGAGAGACAGGCTTTCAGCACCTCCAAACTCTGCCATCAGCCGAAGCAGCCAGAAATGCTGCCCTCCACCCTTGCAACAGCTCCGTGTTTCAGGATGGAAAGGAGAAGGCAAGTGGTCCTTGAGCCACAGGAAAAGAGTTTCCTGCATTTCAAACACTAGAAAGGGACCTCTGGTATTTTGGAGGCACCATCACAGCCTTGCTGATGTTATGAATCACATGGGGAAAGTTGCCAATACACGGCACAGTTCACAGTGGGCAGTATCTAAAACCTGAAGCCTCAGGAAGGTAGAGAAAAACCTAAACAAGCTGATGGAAATAAGTTTCTCCCAGAGATTTTTCTCCGACTCTGTCACTTGATTTAAGATTGAGAGAAAAGGTACCTCAGTGTGATGGAGGTAAGACAGACGACTGGCAATTGTGAAAATTTTGAAAATCAATGTTTAAAAAGTGTGGGATAGCTGTGGAAGTGACACAGTGCAAAGGGAAGATCTGGAAAGTAGAGTAGTCAGACACAGATCTACAAATATCATGGATATTTTTAGTTGATGGCAATTCTGAAAAATCCACTGGGGGAGGAGAAGGGAACGAGGACAGAAAAAGCAGTTGTCACTAAACTGAAAATCCTGTCAGTGTTGCACACATCAATTTTGAGCTTTTTTTAATGAAAGCAGAGTTCTCGGCAGGAAATCCGTTTGAAATAAAAAATTGAAAGTTTCATTTTGAAAGTTGAGGCAAAATATTCAGATTATTTTGGCATGTGTTGGATTTTTTTCAACATGAAATTCAACAAAGTCTTGCAAGTCCATAGACTATTTTCATGCCACCGAATCTGCATCTTTCCATGGAAAACATTGCAGTTTTAAATATTTATCCAAACCTCATCAGCAGGAGAGATGTTTTGTCATGACAGGAATTACAGTAGAAAATGTTTAGTATTCTGAGCGTCCACTCTTCACAGCACATTTTGCATAATACGTATTTTCTTCTGCTATATACCACTAGAGTACTATGTGTCTTCACCATAATATAACCAATTTCAAAATAAAGATTACTTGCTGTATCTAACACAGCATTATATTATTTTCTAACATTCTAGATAAATCGATAGAGAGGACTTAAAATATTGTGTAGAAAGCATTTTTAAATAAAAGGTTAGATTCCCTCTGGAGATGCATGCAACTCCAATCGCATCCCAATAGCAACGCTGCATTTTTAAACAAAGGCAAATATTAACTCATTTCATTCTAACCACATACTTCCTAACTGTGCATACTGTCGCAGCAATTAATAAGTATGCTGTATATTTGACAATATCTAAAGCAGCGCCTGAAAATAGTTAAATTTCACTGAAATTGTAATGGATTTTTCCAGCTTCACCTGCTCTAGATATAAATACTGTGTCTCACGGGAGAGTGGAAAACAAGGGATGCAATGCAGACAGAGCAGCCCAGTGAGAGGCCTTTGGCCTCATTGCTCGCCAGAACTGAGGGCAAGACAAAACTCTCATGCTCAGCCATCAAAAAATAACACCACAATGTGCCCCAAGATTACCTAGAGGCCAAGCAAGGTGTTCAGTACAAAAGAACTACGGCCTGCCCTTCCATACTCTGAAACAGGGTCCTGCAACTGGGAGCACAGGTCATGGACTGCCTCGGGCCTACGTCAAGACCCTGCCGCAGGCAAGCAGCAGCAAAAGGTGCCTGTCTAGCCGTGGCAAATTAATAGTGCATCATTACTGACACCATTGTGCCCTACACAACACCCACCTATGCCTCACTACGCATAT
Source organism: Steatornis caripensis (assembly GCA_013398225.1). NCBI lineage: Eukaryota > Metazoa > Chordata > Aves > Caprimulgiformes > Steatornithidae > Steatornis > Steatornis caripensis. The sequence continues at coordinate 177,172 of VZSC01010759.1, forward strand.
ATAGATTTTCCAGCCCTCGCTGCAAATCAAGGTTAAAGCAGATAGATAGGCTTGCCTCCCATGAAAAATCTTGTACTGAGGAACACAGCTCAGATCATGCAGGTGCACGCACACACACATGCACACATGCGCGCGCACACGCACACACAGAGAGATTCTTGGTTCCTCCAGCCTTTCCCCTTCCCTAGCAGAAATTTCCAAAAGCAGAAAGGACCTGCTCAGGCCTGACCCTCCTAATTTTGAAAGGGTCCAAAGCAGATTGAGGAAGGGTCTTTCCAAAAGAATTCCTGTCAAAGCTCACGAACAATCATCTTGGTCTCCCTCAAATTCCCAACCCAAAGGAAGGAAGCAAGAATCTGTCTGGCAGGTGGATATGCCTCTACACACGTACGCACCCACACACCCAAACGAACACCCATGCATATATTCATGACGGGATTCTTTGGAAGTCTTTCCAAGGAGGATTTTCCCCCAGCAAAGTGGGGCAAAAAGAGAATAGTGACAGGGGGGGTTTAACTCTTAATCTCAATAATCTTCTTCCTTCAGCTTGCATTTAATATGCAAGCTGAAAAGGTTGATCCACTGACATTAAATCTTGCCTACGCTAGGCTTCTTCATCGCAGGTGTGCTACTGGTGTAGACATACTGCCAGCCTTGACTGCTGTAGTAATTAAAAAGCCTGCATCAGCCTACATCAGCCACCCTACCACCGCCAGTGACAAAGCAGCATCAATACTGGCAAAAAAAAAGGAAGTTTCTTCAGAAAAAAAAGAAAGAAAAATTAAAAAAGCAGACATAATCCTCATCTTCATCACCTCTTATTAATGATTTTAACATGCTGTTGTATGGATGCTTGTTGCCCAGCATTCGACTCTCTTTGCCGAGCCCAGTGATTCAGCCAATGCAGCAAATTCCATTGATCGCAATTCACTACACTGCAGTCTTTTCTGCCAATTGCCATCTGTCACCCAACTTGCAGGACAAAGTGCTTAGCAAGGTCCAAGCCTGGAGGACTCCACTTTAGCCCAGAGTATCTCTAAGACCTGAGGGGAAGCGGCCGTCTGCTAAATAGGACAGCTGCTACTGCCACTACAGCCACCACCTGGAGGATCAGCCTGCAAATCTGTGGGCGCAGGATGATCAGGAGCCAGCAATGGGTCAGTGAGGCCCATGGTGCTCCCGACAGCACAAGAGCAGCACGACGTGTTGCTCTACTTCTACCTCTGCTCGCTTACGTCTCCCGCTTATTCTTCTGAGAGCTGCCAGTGGAATTATGTTTAATCTATCTTGTGTCTGACCTGTTGATGCTTTGCAGAAAACGAGGTAGCTGCCCTGTGTCTTCCCTCAAAACCAGCCTCGCATCACACTGAGTGCTGAATGACTACAGGAAAAAAATCCTCCTTCTGTCGAGTTAATCTCATGAGCACTAAGCATAAAGAAGGAAAAAACTAGTGTCATTCAAAATACTGCCTCTTTACAAGCATAACAAATCCTCTGTGGAGTAAAATTACCCAATTGGTTCATTCTTTCAGGGGGCCATTATGCATACAGAAATGTAAAAACTGTGTGTGTGCGCTTTTTTCTGCATTCTTTTTTCAAAGCTGCTGATTGTTCATGTGTGTGTGTAAATAAAGCTTTCACATTCACAATCAACCACCTCCTCTTCCTTCCCTCCCCTCCTGCCTCATTCTTTTCACACTGCTTCAATCCTTTGTTAGTAGCAGTAACCACACAATGAGATTTCCTTGAAAATTTCAAGAGAATCAAAATGAAAAAAAAGAAAAAAATCTTTTCTTCACATTTTCATGAAAGCATAACATTTCAGGCTCTTTTTCCCCTACGACTGAACAGAAATCCATGCTTCTGAAAGATGTACTTTTAAAATTTTGGTGCAAAGGAAACGGAAATGTTTTTCCCCAGCAATGTGAAAATGATAGTGATATTGCAAAGAACAGGCTGTAAAAACTTCCAGACGAGATAGTATACTGATGAAACACCTCCTTTTTATCTCAGAAAGAGCTGGGTAATGAACAATCAGAATACAGAAAATAGACAAGGTGAGTATTTCTAAAAATCCCTATCCGTTTAAACCTCACATGCTTTGTTTTCTCTCAGGAAAGGTGGTTTAAGGATGGAAAGAGTTCCCAGCTCACCCAGTTCTCAGCCAGTGGAGTTCACTGCAGGAACGGCTCGACTGTGTTCTTTCCCCTTGTCTGCTCACCCTCCACCTACTCATACTATATTGTATCTACTAACGCTACAGAAACTAACTCAGGCAATCTTTTACTGGTCTTGACCGAGATCAGAGAGGAAGATGGATATACTTCTTTTACATAAAAAGCAGCCTTTTCACTTCTAGTGAAGGAAAATGGAAATGGGAAACAGGAAAGGGAAATGGGAAGCGGAAGGGGGAGGGGGGAAGAAATAACAAATGGAAGAAAGAGAGAAAGAGTTCTTTTTTTTTGATTCAGTGACTCTTCAGATTGGCTTTAAAGATGACAGAAGACAAGACAAAGCTACCTTATACAATGTAAGTTTTTTCATCAAGCTTTTGCAATGCCTTTCAAACTCTAAATCATACCACAGTCCTCAGAACCAATAGTAACTTACGTTCATAAAGTATTTTTCGTGAAATATGTAACTTCAGCCCAGCTTAAGACTCAACAGACTGTGAGTACATAATTGCTCTTTTGTTATCCATCAAAGCCGATGTTGAACCAACAATTTTTTAGGCTAACTTGGTTTGTTTTCACAGGCTGGCTAATAAACCTCGAGTTAAACTGTGGCACATAATACATTAAGCACCCTGAGACCTAGAAAATTCTCAATGACAAACTCTTTAAATATAACCAATGCACTGGTCAGAAGTAATTCAGCTTGATTTGAACTAAAGACTAAAACCAAGAATAAGATGGCATTTATAAACAAAAGAAAAATGTGGCATATTTTCTCCCAAATCATACAAAACTATTTAGATTCATCAATCTCAAATTCATGAGGAATTCTAGAAATTATGGTTTGGGCAAAAATATAGTAGCATTCAATGTCGATTAGTGAAAGGTAATATGAATTAAAAGAAACAGCTTAAAGCATTCAGAACCATGATTGGCTTACATACTAATTATAACACAAAAAAATTTACTTGTCATCGACCTGGACAACTCATTACTAACAGCTGCACACAACTGAAAAACGCTTGTGAAGTTTTCCTGGTAGAATAATGTGTTTGTGTTTATTATTATTATAACAGCTTGTCATCATTATCTGTTAGGCACTTTTAGCTGTGTGTTTTCCAAACTGCTTTATAATGTAAAATACCAAAAATAAACCTTTCCCTTGTATGCTTTCATAACTACCACAGGATTTATACCTTACCTTAACTGAAAATGCAACAGATGGATTGCCAGCAGGAAACCGTGAAATTGTCAGAAAGACAGTAAGAAAAGGAGAAAACGCAAAAATTGCAAGACTTCCTATATATAGTCTGTGTTTGTTCTACTATACTACTCTTCTGTCATCCTTGTGAATGCTTATTCTTCTGGAAAAGTATATTCTTATCCTAACAGGAAAGCATGAGGGCCCACAGGCCTTCCCAATTTATGAGTAAGGGACCTCACCAATTCATTGACTGTGGCACACACTAATTTTTATTATAGTGCATTAATGTCAACTGAGATACATCATTATGACCATAGTAAAAGACAAGCAAGGTAATATTTCTGTAATAACTTTTTTATTTTCTATTTTTCCATCTTTAGATATGGACGAAAATGTCTGCGTGTGCCACGACATAAGTATTTAGCATTTTCCCCAAAGTATATCCAAGGATTTCTGATCGACTTTTAAGACCCAGATTTATTCTTTTTGTACAACTTAGTGAAATCATTTAGTCAACGGTAGTTATTCTACGGGAAACAACACACCAGCTAATTTTTTTTTTTTTAATCCCTCAGGCCTGTACTGTTACAAAATAGTAAGAAGTTACTGTTCTTACCAAGCATCAAAACAGAGTACGGAGAATACCATTCATTAAGACATATAGGGAGACTGTATAAGGTAAGAGTGAGTAGCTGAAAGATGAATCGTTAAAAAAAAAAACCACAAGAGTGAGCTGTCAGGAAGAATTTACAGAAAGAACAGGCTACTTTTTAGAATATAATATTCACAGATGGAGACAGAGAATTTATTTTTAATTACTAGAAATGTAAGGGGAATTTTTTTTAAGAGTGTGAATGGTTTGCATGTTTGATACTGATTGTAAAACATTTTTGTGCATAATAAAAATCTTTTAACCACTTTGGAGGCCTGGTGTCCCAATCAGCAATACAAGAGGCTTATATATCAGCCTATAAACAGCTTCTTCTCTCCCGGCATTAAACATCCAGATGCTTTGCAGGCATAAAAACATACGGTACGTGTGACAGCAGCTACCACAATTGAGGAATTTGGGCAAAAGCTCCTGCAGGGCTCCTCATCCTCCCTGGCCACGCTCAGGAGAGACGCTGAGGCCGGGTGGAGGTATGGGAGACAGACCAAGGCAAGAAAGGTCAGAAGCATGATAGTGTTGAGCGAGAGCAGAACAAGTTGCAGAAAGTCAGGGCTGATGTGCACTGGCAGAGCCTCCTGACTGTGGCAGGAGCTGCGGGAGAAAGCCGTGAACTTGCATGGTGCTTTATGAAACACACAAATGACAAAATCTCTGTTCCAAAGAGGTCTCGATCGCCTCGTTTCCACTGAGCCAGCCAACCCCACCTCCTGGAGCCAGATCAGACACCACCCCTCATCTCACTGCACCACCTCGGTGTGCCGTTTTCCAAGAGGTAATCTATTTGCCAACTTCTATTTTTGTCAGACCAACCTGTTCCCTGAAGCATAACGAAAACTCCTTTGCCAGATCAATTTGTTTCCGAAGTTTCCCAGTTGCCAGCACCACTCTGAGTTATTTCATTTTGTCTGCATGTCAGAACCATTAGGCTGGCAACTGCTTAAATCTTTCGTTATTGTCACAGGTTGGGGGGCGTGGTGCTGGATAATCACAAAGTGAAGCAAAATGTCTGCCCTGCGGAGACGGCGCTCCAAGTGACATGGAAGCAAAAGAAAGCTGTAACAGTGGGTGCTGCCACTGCATAGCGGGAGAGGTGAAGGGGTTTTTGGCTTTTACGTCCGGCTGTGCAGGTGGGACAATGCTGCAGGGAGCAGAACTGAGCTTTTAGCACGGGCTGGGGCACCGTTCAGCAAGCAGCCCTCTCACAGGGCCCTGGGAGACATGGCCGGGAGGCACCAGCTTGTGGTGTTGCTGAAACCTGCCGCTCAGCTGGCTTTGCAATTAGCTGAGTAATCCTACAACATTAATGTCCTTGAGTGGAAATTTTTTTTTTTTGACTTAGTGGGATATTTTGTACTGTCAGGGAGTGAGTGGCAAAGGCCAGTGTCCAAGAAGAGATGAGTCAGGTCACGTGGGCAGACAAAGGAGGCAGATCCGCAGTCATGCAAGAGGAGCGCGAGGCTGTCAGCGTGTCAGAGAGAGGCACGGGGGTTTTATGAAAGGCGGTGCTGAGTCATGAACAACACTAAGGAGACAAAGGGAGACTGAAGGTGAAACAGAGTATGCACAGAGAGGATTACCAGGAAAAAGCCTGCGTTTTGTATTATCCCTTCAGTTCTTTCCGGCTTCACAGGAAATTATGTGCCTTGGTTCCTGAAAGCAGTATGCTGCAGAAGCTGTGTGTGCTCTCCTTTGGGTTCATTCTGCATGCTTTGCTGTGAACTAGGACAGTGCTGGTTAACATTTAGACAGCTCATAACCCTATTCAGGATTTTTCCCCTTAGGAGGGGGAAAAAAAAAAAGCTGATGTAATTCCCTAGGGCTTAGCTATTGCATAGCTACACAGTCTCCCAGAGCAATTGTCTTGAACAACATCCCAGCCCCCCTCTAGACAGAGGGACCTTCTGGCTGCTTTTCCTTCCCCGTGTTTTCTGCTTTATTCAAGGAACGAAGTGGGGAGAGTGAATTCAGAAGAATAAAAAAGGCGATGAAATTTTCGGTTCAGACACAGAAGGTACATTCAGTACTGGATGTTAGAGGGAAATCTGAGAAAGTAGCTTTTGCATTCCAGACTCTGACTTCTCCACTGATGGGGTGAAACTGAAGTGGGAGGCGGCGAATGACAGGCGGCTGATCCTCTGCAGCAGAGACCCTTTCCAAACGGTATGAGCTGCGCAGAGACTCCAATCAGACCCTCTATCTCCCTCTCCAGCACACCACGCCATCGTTTAACTGATTCTGAAAACCTGATCACACCCACAGGTCTCATAAATGCACTAACCGTTAAATTCGTCTTGGCCTGAAGGCTGAAGGATCACATATATATCCGAGCCCTTGTCTGAACCCCGCAAAACATGAGTCCGGAAAAACAACAAAAAATCTGCTTTCAAATAAGCAGGAAAAAACAGACACACTAAAGATTTGTTTTAAAGGAGCAAATGCTGCATCCCCCTAGATCTGTGACCACTCACTTCAAAAAGCAACATCTGAGGAATCAAAGGAGGGACTCAGATTTGGAAGGCCAGTCATATTCTAATGTAAATAACTCTTTATGTACTTGCGGAGGGAAATCGTTTTACAGTCTATTACAAAACAGCTTGCTGCCTCCGTGTCTCTTTTTTCCACCTGAAAAGTAGGTCAACAATCCTTATGGCTTTGAAAAGAAGAAATGAGGAATGCTTGTTGAAAAAAAGCAGGGCTTAATTTCAGTCATAAACAGAAATAAATATTAGCTCTACCTTTTGTATGTGAGATTTCAGTATCTAGTCAGAAGTCGGGCACCACTGCACGTCCTGCAGTGTTCGCACCAAGAGCCAGCTGCACCCCAACTTTTCAATACTCTGCTTCAGTGCCAACGCAAGCAGAGGAATCGCAACATACAGCCTGCGGCGAAATAAAATCAAACCCTCTCTCATGCAGAGTAAGGGGAAAAAAGAAAGCGACGGGCTAGGGCAGCCTTAAAACCGAGGGAAAAGGAAGATGCCATGGTGACCACAGGACCTGATGATTCATCATATCCCACTGTAACTACCCAGAACATTACAGAATAAATGCGATCTTAAGCTATGGATGGTCACATCAACACAACAAAACCCAAAGGGAAAATAGTAATTACATTTCTTACCTTCCCTTGGAATAAACATACACCAAGGGCACTATGGACTTTATGTAACCAAGCCCAGCAAATCTAAGAGAACCTGTATTATCCCTGTGATAAAAACCATTTCTCATTTAAAAGGAATAGCAATTGATATATTTTTAAAAGCAGTGGTCAGCTACAGCGAAGGCTTCTGTTGTGGGCTGCCAGGCAACTTCCAGTACAAAAAGCGAAGCTCTTGCCTGTTAGTCTGTAGCAGGAAAGTTCTTCACAGAAGTAAACACGTTAACCCTTAGGTCAGTACACACTTACACACGCACGTGTACAAACACAATTTGATCTATGACTGATGCGGTTGCATATTTTTCTTTTTAGTTTTCCTGATAGCCTACCGAGAGTACTTTATTTCATTAAAGCAGGGAGAAAACGCCTAGGACCCTGTGGTTCTGGCTTCCCCACTTCATTCCATTGCACAGTAACTGCTCAGAAAAAAAATCTGGGCACAAACCGAAGCTTATTGATATTCTAGCTTAGATAAACAAGACTGCATATGCATTAGTGAGGCAAACTGAATAATATAATCCCAAACAATGCAGGACAGAATAATTGCATTTTGTTTAGCTCTACGATGAATTTTCAATAGCCCTTTAAAAAAAGTCTTTTATGACTTTGGTTGAGATTGCAAGCATCAGTGGTGTTTGTAATGTGTCCAGTGATTCTGGTGGATCCTTGTCAAATTGCAGCAGGCTTTCCATTTGGATTTTCTCCATCATTAGGTCTTATTTTCCTGTCAGTTTGCCCATTTTGTCATGAGTTTCTTTCAGACAACAGACTGGGCAACATACCTCCAGCAGCAAAAGAAATTAAACAGTCTATAAAAATAAAAATATGTTTTAATAATTATTTCCACAAAAGATGTTTTATCAGAATGTATAATACCAACGCTAGACTCATGATAGCCACTTCAGTTTTCTTAAGCACACAAAAAAGCTTTGCTTTTCCTTATTTTCTCCTTACAGAGTTGGTACACTAGAATTATATTTAGGACTCTCGAAATGTGTTAAAACAGCCCAACAAAAGCTAACTTGCCAAATTTAGCTGTGATATGAGTTGGGATTTAAGCTGCATAGCAATTTTAATAAGAAAAGGGGTAGATGTTAACATTTTTCCACTGGTGCCACTCTAACACTCAAAGCTAATTCCAAAAGCTTTTAAATCACACTGATAACTTTTCATAGGCTGAACTGGTCCCATGTTAATTATGGACACAATTATAGTTTGAAGTCTACAGTCTACACCAAGCCTGAATGTTACAATCCCTTTCACTTGCTTTCGCGGAAACACTACTCTCATCGTTCCAGGATCAGAGTCACTTGTATTAATCAGTGCAATTTTCTGAGATTACTGGAATGGCATTAGATTAGGTCAGTAGAGAAACTGGCCCTCTGCATGTATCCTAATTTTACATCCCCATGAAATACCAGATCACTCACATCACTCTGACTTTTACCCTTGGAACGAGTCTCACGGCGCACTCTTGCAGCACAGATTCATATCGTCATTGACTTCTTTGTATAATGTGTCCCAGGGTCTCTGGAGAGACCTCCCTGAATCTGTACACTCTAGGCAACATTTAACAGAATTTGGCTTTGGGGGGGGCTTTGGGTTTTTTTTTTTGTTCTAGTTTAGTGAATATTTAGGAAAAAAAATCAGGAAAGACAAGAGGTGTTGCATTGGTATCACAAAGAAATGATACACCTTTATCTAGAGTACTGTGTCCAGTTCTGGGCTCCCCGGTTCAAGAGAGACAGGGAGCTACTGGAGAGAGTCCAGCGGAGGGCCACAAAGTTGATTAGGGGAGTGGAGCATCTCTCGTATGAGGAAAGGCTGAGAGAGCTGGGTCTGTTCAGCCTGGAAAAGAGAAGGCTGAGAGGAGATCTGATCAATGCT
>VZSC01010759.1:188945-249101 GCA_013398225.1 Steatornis caripensis
CCCCGCCGCGCCGCCCGGCGGGGTCACGTGCTCCCGGCCGGCGGCGTGGAGGAGGGGCGGCGGAGCGAACCTGCTCTTTGTGGCGGGGTCAGCGCCGGCTGTGGCCGCGCCGGGCGGCTACCGACAAGCTTCGAAGAGAGGGGCACTCCCCGCCGCCGGCCTGCCCGGCCTGGGCCTTCCACCGGGGAGGCAGACGCCCCGGGGGCTGTGGTGTGGGTGGGCGGCCGGGCCGGGGCGGGGAGGGCGGCTGGTGGGGGCGTGGGCCCGGCCATGGGCCTAGGGCTGGGCCTGGGCGAGTGCGGGCACCGCCGCTCACCGCTCACGCTGCTGCTGCCGCGCTACAGGGGCCCTGCCTGTCCCAGAGCCCTGGCACCCTTCGGGCCCTGCCAGCGCTTGGGAGCCCCCCCAGGCACAGGAGCTGCCACCCGGTGCCTCTGCCTTGTCCGCCATCACCAGCGCACGTGCGTGCGTAGTGCGTAGGCAGCCACAGCGGGTCCGGCCTGGCCCCTGCGAGGCCTCGGTGCCAGGAGGGGTTGCCATCACAGCAGCCATCTCTCGGCCCTGCGGGGATTGCCCCCTTTTCAGAGCGGCGTTGTTCTCCCATGGGTTTGCAGCTCCAGCGAGAGCTGAAACTCGAGGGTGCTTCAAAATGTAAACAGAGCACGGGATTATTTCTGGCTTCTGTAGGGGAATGCAAATGTGATTAAATTTCCTCGCAGGCGCTTCCCTCTCCTTTGCCTCCTGGAGAGCAGCACGAAGCCAGATGTAATCTCTTGAAGCACTGCTAAGATTTGACCCACTGCAACTGAGAAAAAATACTATTATATCAGCATCAATACACAAAGTGCCCTAATCCCCATTACTTTCTTTGCCCGCAGGAAAACGTTCTTCGATTTTTCTCTCCTTTCCAGGCCTAATGATCAATTAAATAAATACCAGCTTCAAGTCACCATCCCTCCCCCACCCCTCCGTTGCAGGCATCTGTTTCTGGCTGCCTGGGTTAAACTCTTCCCTTGGAGCCTTGGTGTGCTCTGGGGCCGGGCGGGGAGAGGCTGGGGGAGGGGAGCCTGGTTCTTGTCCTTTGACCTCTGTTGGGATAAGAAAAGCGGGTTAAAAGGTCAAGGAAAACAATTGCAAGGCTCCTTTTACTTGAATAGCATGCCAAATAAACTTATCCTGGGGATTTGGAATGATCCTTTTATGGGAATTTCTACCTCCCTCGGGATTGTGCAGGCTGACTTTATGGGAGCTGAGGGCACGCTCAATTATTTTGGGGGGAGGGGGCAGCAGTGCTTGAGCTCTTCTCACCACCCTTGTTTGAGGACACAGAAGTACAAGGGAGGAGGAGGAGGGCTCTGCAGCCTGGTTTAACTCTTGCGAGCTTCCCTGAAATGTCTCAGCTAATACATTGACTTCTTCATTTTTTAATTTTTTTTAATCTATAACGTTAGTGTTAAAAATCAAGGAGAAAGCATATGGGTCTGGCTTGCTTTTTGCACAAAGTCCACCACTATGACTGCGTTTACCAATGAAGTTACTGCTGTGTATGAGAATAAACTTTTCCCTAACTGTGTCTAAAATAGTATTTTAATAGCGATAGCTGCCTGGTAGTTGTAGGTGCTAGAACTTTCTATGAATGGTTTCTCTTTAAGTACATTTTGTTGGTCCTACACTGTTCAAATTTTTGCAGTGTAAACTGGCAAGCAGGCACCTTCACAGAGGAATAAGTCTCTTGGAATAAACTCTTTCACACAACTGAAAATTCTTCAGAGCTTTTTAAAGAAAAAAAGCTGATTTTTTAAAAAAGCCACAAAATATTTCTTATGTTTAATTTTTTAGAATTTTAAAACAAAGGATACTTTTCAAAAAACTTCTGTTTCAGAAGGCAGAAATTCATCTTTTTTTTCAATCAACTTTTCACCTAAATTTTTGTTCTTTTTTTCTTGTTGGGAAGAAATTCTGAAGAAACCCCCAAATGTTTTCAAAACTGCAGTAAGGAAACCACTCGACATCATCACGCTGTTCTAACAGGCACTGCCTTTGATGTCGACCTCTCCTGCCGGGGATGCACAGCAGTTGCACCGGCCGCCGGCAGGATGCGGGGAGTGCTGGTGGAAGGGAAACCCCCAGAGCACAGGAGTCTCTTACTGCTTTGCCATCTCTCTCTCTTTGCACTTGGTTCAGGGCCTGATCTACCAGTTGTATCTGTTAGCGTGATGGAAAAAAACACGGGCTATGTGCGCAAGAGACTTTGTGTAGACATAGTTACAGCCCCTAGTCAAAACAGGCTAGCATACACCAGTCTGGCACACCGAATGTAATACGCACATACAGGGACCAACATTTCCAACACTTGGTGTGTGTAAGAACTCGTACTGAGGTTGTGAGCACAGTTCTGAAGTGCTGGTAACCCCAACAAAAAAGTCCTTTTAATGTAGGGAATTAGATGGAAGTATTGGATGAGGGACAAGCTGCAAAACCTGATATATCAAGTAAGCAGAACCGTGCTTAGTCAATTAAGAAGTTGATTAAATCAATAATCTTTTTGGGTATCAGTGAAAATGAAGTAGAAAATATTTCATTGTGTTAGATTGCTGAATCTGCCTCTAACGCTTGAGTGTAGAGGCAGCACATAGAGGTCACATAAATTGTAGAAGGTACATTTGTATTTTCAGCAAATTTTCCTCTTAAGAAGAGAGTGGTCATCAGGCCTCATTGGTGGCCTTATTTGCAGTCTAGGATGCTCATGCGTGCAGGTTACTGTTTTATTGTTCTTGGTTTTGAGACTAAAAAGAGGTTCTTTGTCCTCCTTAGAGCGAAAATAATAATCTTAACAGAAAAGGCAGTAATCTCTTTTGGGGAGACAGTGAAAGTACTGCCCTTCTGTGTGAAATTACAAAACAGAGTAGATCTGCTCGGCGCGGGAAGGGCCCATCCACCACAATCGCGTGTCGTTGCCGTTCACCCAGGGCTAGGAGCAAAATAGTCCTGTCTCCTTGCTGTTGCTATGGGAACTTTTTCGGAGTTCTCGTAACTCTTCTTTCAGGGCTGTTGGAACAATGAAGAATATTGAGCAAAGAGTTATCAACCGTTATCCAAGTTTTATTTAAAACTGCACCACCATCAGCTCTTGCCAGCTCTTGTCTAATTACTGTTGCAGCAAATACGTTGGCTTTCCAAGAACTCCACTGAAGCTCCCCACAGCTCTGTTGCTCATCCATTTGGGTCACCTACCGAGTTACATTCTGCCTTGTGGTAAAGCAAATTCCTTGTGTGTTTCCTCACGATGGTGCAATTAATTTATTTACTCAAGCAATTCGCTGAATCGTTGGAATAGAAAGGCATATGGAGTGGACTAGTTGCACAATTCGGAGTCAATTTGTTACTCTCAGCACTGGTAACTAATGATATTTAATACCTCTCAATTGATTCGCTTTTGATCCCCTCTGATCTTTAATGCATTAACCTTAAGAAACTTAGACTTTAAGCATGCGTGTGTGTTCTGTAATGACACAACTGATTCACCTTAATTCTTTATACTAGGTGGGCCACATTTTCAACAGCCTACATCCAGGAAGGTACTTCAGCACAAAAGTCATGACATCCCTGTGGACAAAAGTTGCTTATTTTCCTAATATTAATCAGTCACAAGTTTAAATCAGGGCACTTTTCGGTTTTCACTCAAGGGGAAATTATTTAAATTATTTTTCCAGGATCCACCGTGTATGACAAGTCTGTGACAGTTTTGTAACTGCTTCATCTTAAGGTGAGAATTAGTAACGTATCTCTAATTTTATGCAACCTCATGAGCATACCTAGCGACACCATCACAGTACTGACCTGTTCCCCAAAACCAGAATAAATTTTCCCTATTAGGTTTGGGGAGTAGGAAAGAGGAAGGGAGTATTTTGGTCTTAATTTTAAGATCTTCTCAAGAATTCCTTCTCCTCTTAGAAAATGGAGAAAAAAGGACTAATTCGTTATATAGATGGTAAAAGGACACTGTAAGAGAGAAGTATTGAATGTGAAATCACGCTGTTGCTAACAGCAGTTTCAGAGGTGCGGGTGTGAAAAAAGAATTCGCATTACCAGAATCAAAATGTGTGTGATTCTTCTTTTAAAAATGAGTAAAAATGGAAAGCTCTGTATTAGTACTGATTCTGTGAGTTTGAGCTTAAATGTAAAGTGCGTGGTTTTATGATGGTGAGTATTTGAGAAAACACTGTTACTAGCTGCCGGGCTGCAGTCTCCTAGGCTCGTGTGAAGGGCTACTCTGAAGATTAGAAAATTATGTCCCTCAGCTGCAGTTTGCATAGGTGCACACACCGTGCTGTTCCTTGGCTTTCTACCATTCTTAAGTTCAGGCAGGGAATGGAAAACACAAGACTCTTCCATCCTGTTGTTTCAGAGGAAAAGAGTCCCTGCCCTTGCCACATCTGTCTGCTCTGGAGCGGGGAACTGAACGCCTGGTTGCGTCGCGGTAGTGTCATCCTTCTTGGAGGGAAATTAAAGCTAAAGTTCACGAGCAGATCTGCTAGACATGAATGGACCGAGGGCTGCTGTTGTGCGGAGAGCAAGGCCAGATGGCATTCGGCCCAGAGAGCTCCCACGATCTAGGGAAACAGTATGTCCATTGCCACAACTGTTCAAGGTGGCCGAGTTGCTCCCCTGCCACCCCATGCAGCTGATGCACATTTCAATCAAGCCCTTCTGCTTGTGTGTACAGTAACACAACCAAGGATTTCACTCAGTGCTCCTGCTTCTCGTGGATCCTTGTCTCTGGTCCCCCCCAGCTGTTTTCCCACACTGAGGGGTGCGCTGAGTGGTAACTATGCACACTAGTAATTATACATGGGGATGGGATGAGATGAGCAGTCTGTTGCACTTGGTTTGGAACAGGAAGGCTTGATGGGAAAGTCAAAGTCCTAACAGTGCCCCTCCCCCCCCCCCCAAAACTCCCAAAAGTTACATGGTTGTAAACCCACCCGCATCTCTGCTAGCATGCCTCCTCTGACAGCACACCTCTCCTTGCTTCTGATGACATCAGAACACCTCACATCAGACACCGGATGCTGGGAAGAGTCGCACCTCTGCTGGACCACCACGTGGCCGTGGCCGAAGAGAGGAGAAGGCAGAGACTGCCTGGCGCCCTAACGGGATGGGGTCAGGTCAGAACTAGTTTAGAGGGGCAGAGCAAAGAGAAAATGAAACTCGATTCACAGTTTCAGCCCAGCTGCACACAGAATCACAGAATCACAGAATGGTAGAGGTTGGAAGGGACCTCTAGAGATCATCTAGTCCAAGCCCCCTGCTAAAGCAGGTTTGCCTAGAGCAGGTTGCACAGGAACATGTCCACGCATTTTGTTCCATCAGAGATGAACAATTCTCTTCTGGCCCAGAGTCTCAGCCCGATGGGCTTTGCAAACAGGATTTAGCTGAAACAGAAGTTAAGTGCGTCTGCTGGAGGGGCAGAGAGGGAATGACCCGTGAGGCCAAGTTCTAAAAAAAACCCCACTCTCATATCAGCACGGTTGCTGCTGCAAGGTCACACAGCAAAGGAACATTTTCCATATTGTAAAGATGATATGGATATTTTCCAGGATTAAGGAGCAGGAGAGGTAGGGGTGATTTCAGGGCCATGTTTTCAGAAGCATGGTTTCAGCTAACCTCACCAGCGAAAGTCCCATCCACTGCCGCAGAAAGTAAATTAAACCAGTGCCGAGTCCCTTTTTGAAAATCTGACTTAGGCTGGCATTTGATTTCTATCAATCAGTGTCGATAGAGTATTTATTTTTTATTATTTTAAATATGCTCGCATATTTATTTTTTATTGCAAAATCATCCTTTGGTCTCTTCTCTTACTCCTTTTTCTTACTAGCAGTAAGAGCTCCCTATCCTGTTCCTTGCCCTTTCTAACTTTCACAGCGATGGATTCTACTTATACAAGCTCAGCACATTTTTCAGAGTTCATCTATATTTATTGTTACTGGATTTTTTCATCTATGTTAAAACAAAATCTTGAAATACGTTCAAAATGCAATTGGAAAACATGTTGGGAAGTGTAGGCACACTCTCAGAATGGCATTTAAAAAAGCGGTAACTTACAAAAATGTTTTTATAAATTCTAGGAAAGTTAAAACCCACAGTTTTTCCATGAATTTCACACTAACTATGTTGTGATCTCCAGCTGTTGGACACATACCTAACATCTCTACAGGCAATTACTTTTCATACCGTAACTCTGTTTCCAGCAGTAGTGGACAACAAATTCAAAGTTCACATTTTTTCCATGCTGAAGGAACTTCTCGCTTTAAGGCTCTGGAGTCCCAGAACAGCTCAAATAAATTGCTTGTATTTCATTTGCTACTCGCTGTTAGTACTTTGAGTCAGCAAAACAGAAAATGTCAAGGGATTGTTGAGGTATGCTCCAGGTATAATAAATGGGTAGAAACAAATTCTCAGCTGTTCTGTGCATTAAGAAATCTCCGCTGGATTCAAGATACACTGCTAAAACTAAAGGACGTTTCAGGTATTCTCCAGATAAAAGAGAGATCATGGTTCAGAGAACAAACTAATTCAAAGGCAGACAGATGTGTTCTAAAAGTAAAATACACGGAGGAAAATCTTCCCTCAACTACCAGACTATGCTTTAGCTAGACTTAGGTTAGCAAAGAGCAGTTTTTTATGACGATCTAAACGCACAAGAGATCACCAGGCAAAGCAACTTTTCCAGGTGAATCTGGACTTTGGAGTTACAGGGTTGCTGTAGATCTCACAGAAAGAGTTTAAATTGTAGTTCTGGCTCAGATTCACTCCTACGGTTATCTCAAGATTAACATAAAGTCTGTCTACCAGAGGCAAATAACGCAGAATTACATTGGACTGAGATCACAATTTGGCTTGTAGTGTCCTGTTTAGACTAGCCTTGAGGTTTGCTTTGAATAAGAACTGAAGAATTATTAAGGAGAACAAAAACATGATCAACAACAACAACAATAACTGTAATAAAATTTACTATTTTTTCATGAAACAGAAAAGTTTACAATGTCCACAATCCTGGAATTTAAATGATGAAGTTATGTTTCTGCATGTGAATAAGATTTCATACAAAAATAAATGGTATCCACACTGCTCTATCAGTCCTCTGGGCTATGGATCAGCCATCCATAGTCTGTACCTGATGCCATTTCTTAAGCAGTTTTGTATCAGAGGAAATAGCAGTGTCTCAGCTAGGCCAAAGGCAAATCTCTAAAGATCTGAACTTTTAGTGGTTACTAAAAATGCATGAAAACAAAAGTTTGCTTTAATGTTTTCATTTGCAAGTAAACATTTACTGGTTGCTTCAAGTGCAGATGAAGATCCACGTTTGTTAAAAACCTTTAATTTCTGCTACATTAATTTGTCACTATCATCACTTTTGGTCTGGTCAGCAATCACTGCAAGAGGTGTCTTCTCTTTTCCGGATGTTCTTTTGCAGCCATAAAATTGATCATTGACAGTTCTGAAGTTGCTATAGGCAAATTATCCTATTGCTTTTTTCCCCTTTTATTTTTAGGAGCCTTCAGAAAGAGATGGCAACACTAAGGAAATGAGCACAATATAGCCAGTCCTGCACTACAGAACAGCAGTTCTCTATTCCCATGGCCATCCCATTAGGTCATCATCCTCAGTGAGTGAAGGTAAAGTGTCTACATGTTAGTTGAGATGCTCCACTGCATTCACAGAAGACAAATTCAAGGACTTCCTCTGCCACTCATTGCCTGTGAGACCTGGAAAGGACTTACGTTCAGCTTCCAGGACTCGTTAGGCCTCTACATTTAATTTCTTTCAGAGCATGTGTTAAAATAGAAGAATGGAGTAGAATTTCCTTCCCAAAGGGACATTCAAACACCAAAACACAGGCTGTGAATGCTAATGCTACACTGGCACCAAACTCAGACCTTCCTAAACTTGGAGAAAGGCGGGACTTCAGTATGTCCTGGTGGACAGCTTAACCATCCCTGCACCTACCATGTTGTCTGGGTGACTCTCACTGGCAGGCCCTTAGCCATTCATAAGTACTGTGAAACTTCAACATAAAATTTTGTCTTTTTATTTATATTCTAAGGGTCACCTGAGAATTGTCATGATTAAGCCCCTTTGAGAACTGAGTTGAAGCATCTCTAGGTTGCATCTAAACGTGCCATATCACATGACCCGCAGTCCTGCCTTGCAAAACATCCAGACCAGTGGAATTGTTAGAGTACTCCATGGCTGTCTCCCCAGCCAAGCACTCAGATATTTTCCAACTGGGTGTCTGGTTGGGGGAAGGGAGATTAACGTGCATTCAGGTCTCACGGCAATATGCTTTTCAGAGGCATCTGAATGTGAAAACTGAGAAGCTGTTCTAGGTATTTAGATATGCATCCTATCTCTATTCTTTATTGCTGAAATGAGGGAAGTAGCAACTTTCAGTATATTCAATCAGAGATTTATTGTATTTGTGACATGAGGATAATTCCAATGAATACTGCAAGGAATTCAAGTGCTGTGAGCTTGGCCTCTGTGACTTAGCCTTGAGTGCCATATCAAGATTTGACAGCATAAATGTGAAATGGATGGCCTCTTGTCCTGATTTTTTCCCACCTGCTTGATATAAGATAAAGCTATGACAGAGCCCTGGAGAGAACCATATGCAAAGGCAAAGAAAAGACCTATAAATCCAGATGTTTCTTTCAGATCTCCCATCTAGTTATCTGGGAGTTACTCTAGCTGATAAGTTACATTTTTTCCTACTATTCACATGTACCGTTAAGCACAGGTATGCCTACGTAATTAGGAAATATAACACTTCCTAAGACCGTTTCTTTCAAGAAACCTCTGTTTCTACAGAAGTGCTTTGCTGCTGTGTGAAAAATATGTATGGTTGTTGTGTATAGTCCCATCTTAAAATTTGGTCATCTGAAGTCTGCACAGATACTTTAGGCTTGGTTCAACACGGCCTCTGCTACCTTCTTTTTGATAATTTATCCCTGTTTCATTTGATTGTCTTCTGAGGTGAGGTTCCAACTTCAAAATCAGTTGACAATAGGAACATCAAAATCAGTTATCAGATCAGTGATAGGACAAAGAGAACAGGAGAGGGAAATACATCCTCACATTGGTGGGATTTTGTCGTTGTTCATCATTATATCTTTTGATTCAGATTTACTATCATCAAGATATCATCCACTCGAGAATCAGGAAGGTCTGCACCCCAGTTTAGGCCCATAGGATCCCACTTCTAGTGTCAGCTGTGTCTTGCCCCCAAGGGCCAAGTCTGTCTGTAAAGTTACATCTAAACTGCACCACAGGTACTTTCTACTGTGTCTCCACAGTCCCAGATAGATATCTGAAGAACCTGATGGAGCGTGCACAGATGATTTTAAACACAGAAGGGGAGAACTGGGAAGCAGAATGGGATGGTGAGCATGCCGGTCTCTCCCAGTATGCACATGGTATGCAGCTGGAGGATACTTACACACCTGAGCAGTTGGGGTGGTTTTACGAGTTGCATAGTTCAGTTATAGCCTAAATGCCTTGCCATAGAAGGGTTTCTTGTAAAGGCCTTCAGTCTGATATCCTTGGTCCTTCTCCTGTATGTTATCTTACCTGAAGTGATAAAGGCCAGGAAAAACCCGCAGAGTGGCATATGTGAGGCAATGAAGAACCGTGCATCACTCATTCTCTCAGTTTTACCTTTTGTGGGCCTCTTGTTTCCTGTTTATGTTCTAGTAGGAGGCAGTTGGTCTCTGTCATTGCCTCTGTACTGCGTGAACACCTGGCACAGACATGTCTGCCCCTGCATGATAATACCGTTGTGAATGTTCCCGGGGTTCTCCAGCCTAAGTGTGGGATTGAGGGTTCCTAGCACAAGCACAGAGAAATACAACTGAAGTGATGAAATTCACTCACCTATGGCAGTTTAGCCCAAAATGACGACTTTAAGTGTGCTTTTTCAAAAGGCTGTCACTTGAAGACCTAGTAAGTTAAAAGTTCACTTGATTCTTCAAAAACATCTGTATTTGCAGCAATTTTCTTCAAACAGCTCAGATCAGTGAGATTGTCTTTACTCCGTCTCAACAAAACGCTGCAGGTTGATTACATCATTTCTTTAGGAAAGGAAGGGCAGTCTTTCCCCAAAATATCTACCTTAATTACATGGTTTCTGAG
Source organism: Steatornis caripensis (assembly GCA_013398225.1). Classification (NCBI taxonomy): domain Eukaryota; kingdom Metazoa; phylum Chordata; class Aves; order Caprimulgiformes; family Steatornithidae; genus Steatornis; species Steatornis caripensis. The sequence continues at coordinate 199,137 of VZSC01010759.1, forward strand.
CTGCATCACTACGGCTTATAGTTCAGTGGTTGCACGTACTCCCCAGTGAGAGTATGAACAATGTTTAATTAGCCTGGTCCTGCTGTGTGATACTCCAAACACCCTGTTTACCCAATTAAGACAAAGATTGCGTGATCTTACAGTTAGTGTCTTCATATATTAAGCCCTGAAGCTGGAAAGTGGAAACGTAAATCATCTCTCTTTGTAACTCTTAATCGTTCTATGTCTAAATAACACAAAGCAGGTACAGAATAAGAGAGTAAGGAATCCTTTTCAAAACACCTGGTTAAAACATCTGCATGATGCAAAGGAGCCTCAGCTAGCAATAGGATTGACGTCCATGGCATGTTCTGTTGCAATAAAGTAAGACAAAGGACATTGCAGATGCGAGTTTAGGTCTCTAAGAATATGCCCAAGAAATGGATCTTCAAAATAAAAGAACTCTCTACCACAATAAACATGAGAACTACTGTATGTGAAATGTACCTGAGATGCACATCGTACTAGGAGACGGAAAGGAAGGGAGGAGGTGTTCATGTAGCTCTTCTCTGCTTATTCCAGTAACGTGTTTTTTGTCCTGAATCGAGTAAGGACATAGAGAATATTTAAATAACATGATGCAGCTTTTGCAAAAACTTTCATTTTATTAATGGCGAAATAATTGTCTCACTTATCCACAAGATATTCTTGGAAATGTCTCTTTCACCTCAGAGATATTCCCATCCAGAAGGGGGACTGCAGAATGTTGCACTGCTTCAAGGAGCACGGCAAACTGCAGACCTGCTCTTCTGACTCTGGTAGAGTCTACTGTAGTTTTCTTTCCTTTGGCCAAGGAAGAGTTTTTGCTTCAGCCTCCATTTTGATATTATTTTTCAAACTGTGAGCTCCTGATACCCTCACAAAAATCTAATAGTAATCTTCTCTAATTGTTATTTTGAAGTATGAGATCTTTAAGGCCTTTTTCAGTGTTTAACTGCACGAACAAAGTACGGTCTTCGTTTTCGTACACTGCTCTGAAAAGAAGTTGGAACTGGAAAATTTGGAGAAAAAAAATTTGGAAAATTTGGTTCTACTTTATTTTCCAAAGAAAAATCAGATTTAAAAAATCACCAAAATGTTAAATTCCACTTTACATCAAAAAGCTATTTCCAGGCAACTCTAATAGTAACACACACCAGAAATCAACAGTGCGAACTTTTCTTCAGATCACACAGAATTGTGTTGCATCAACATTTACATGGCAAATCCCAAAGTAAAATCCTCGTCCTTTCAATATGATCAAAGAATTTTAATCCCGGCATATCTAAAAAGGCAATATGTAGGATGCTTTTAAAATAATATTATCACTAAAGAATATTTCAAAAACTGTATACCTTACTTTTTACTTATTTACCCCAGAAGACATCTATGATACTAATCTTTAGATTCCAAGAGTTTTCTTAATGTCAATGTGAGTTGTTAGTTGTGTTTCATCCTAGAAGTCACTCTTTCCCAGTGATGGGGAACAGAAGGGGTTGTGTGCGTGTGAGTGTGCATGTGTATGTGGGTGTGAGCAGTAGTAGAGTCATCCGCTGCCTGGTCACACTGGTTGAAGTCGTTTGTAGTAGGTGACAAGACAACTAAAACTTAGGTGTTGCCATGGCCATAAGCAACACGCGTGTATTGCTCTAGTCCTTCCTGCATTATGCAAGTTTCTTTGAACAAACCGATGTCTCTCTTTAGAATTACTCTTATACGAAGCCAGAAGCAGTCTGGCAGCATTGAAAAGGTTGGGAGAAACAGCTGAGGCGGGGAGGGGGCTCATTGTCACCAGCATTCGTAGCCTACAAAAATTGTTTGGCTGATATTTACATTTTTATGAGAGACACTTTAAACTGTCCCTGTTAGGTGGGTGTAACACTAGTGGTGTGTATAAGGATTGATGACTAACACTAGGAGGATGCAGTAATCCCTAATTTTCAGCAAGTCCCTGAAGTGAAGAAGAACTAACCAGATTATAAAATCTTGTCCCTTCTAAGAATCCAAATGTAAGCACTTTTTAAAGATTTCATTATACCTTGCTTTCTGTAATTGCATATCTAGCACTTAATTGTCTAACAAATAAGGACAAAAATGTATTAAAACGATGATTGAAAGATAGCATTAATGTTAGAGGTAAATCTCAGTAGGTCTCAGATAGTAGGAGGCAAACCAAAATCACACAGGCAATAACTTTTACAATCTCAAGAGAAAACTGTCCAAAATACTTGTAGGACCGATATCCACTTCTCAGCTGTTTGGAGCTAAATTTGAGAAATGTTGTTAAGCAACTGGTTTCCCTTTTAGACATCTAAGGCTGATATTTAGGCAAAGCTAGCAGTTAGAAACTCCAGGCTCAGCTTCTCTCTAAATCGCCTTGACACATATGGCTACATCCATACTATATAACTTTAACTCTGCCAGGGAAATCTCCCAGGCACTGGAACTCAAATCTTCTCTTACACGGTCAAAGCGATCTTTGACTTATTTTGGGTCTGGATCCACCATCGCTATCCATCCCAAACATTTCCCCAGCTTAGTTCAGGACTTTGCACAAACCAGAAGCTGTCTCCACATGACAGCGTTTGTATGGATATCCTCCTTGGAGGCTAAAAGAGCTTAATGGTATGGATTTGGGTATGGCTGCAGTGTCAAAGGGTGGTTCAGGGAACATTTCACTTCCTTTTATAGACATGGCCTAGGTATATGGGAGGGAAATTCCAATGGAAATATCCCATCGGTTTCTGCTTTGAGGCATGGATAGATTTGTACCCAGTTCCTGGCCATGTTCAGAAACTGGTAGATTGATCTGGTGACAAGAAGCATCCCCCAACCCTAGATCAAATTCTTTCCCAGGAAGGGAAGAGACGTGAGTCTTCATGTCCCGTAATGCACATATCTTGTTCCAAAAGTTCCGGCCATCTCAAAGAACTGATTGTTAGATGAAGGGACATCTGGCCTCAGACTAGCTGGCTTATTATCAAAGCATGGAAGTGAAAAATAAGACCTGAATGTGTGTTTTCAATTAAATTTTGCTTCCAAATTCAAAATTGATATTAAAAACTTTTGATGCTCGAAAGTAATTTTTGTTCTGTTTTTATCTTTGTATGTATAGTCAAGGCAAAGGAAAGACGTCTTTCAGACAGCTCAGAGGATCCATGCACACAGAGCGTTTCTTTTCTTTATAAGAAGCGGACTTTTACTGCATTTTGGCTTCTGAGACCACATTTAGTTGCAAAAATAAATTGCCTTCCTTTAAAAAATGTTGAGTGCTCTTGAATCCTACTGCAATCATGTTCCCACATATTAAAAATGCTAGGCTGGAAGAATTTCTAAGCACTGTTTAGTAGACAAAAGCCTAAAGGTTTTGTTTACAGACTCTTTCACAGAAGAATAATCAAACTCTGTAGAGAGCTGCTACTCCACTTACTTGCTAGCCTTATTTTGACAGGCTTTGCTAGTGTGCCCTACTTTGAAAAGGGTGTGTTGATGTGGAAGCCAAAAATGTGAAATCATATTTACTGTCAAAAAAATACGTGTGTTTTAAGCTTTCATCTGCCACCAGCAAGTAATCAAAGATGGCAGTGGTAGCAGCCTTTGTAGTTAACCCAGTGCGTGTTCATTAAACGGCAGGGGGTACCCAGAGTGTTTATTTCAGTAAAAACAATTAAGCATATATATATTTTTTTTTCACTGTTAATGATTCCCTGTTGACAGAGCTGAAAAGGGAGTGCTTCTTGAGTTTCCAAGAGTGATTATTAAAGAGAATTGACTGTCAGTCTTCTAATTTGGGTGAATGCCAAGCAGACCAAAGGTGACAAACTAGAGGGAAAAAGAAAAGAAAGAATATTCAAGGCTCATTATCAACACGCTCTATCTTTTTTATTTTTTTACATTGTCACAAATGAGCCTCACAGCTTTCCCTTCATTATCAAACTACTGGCCATAATACAGTCCATTTTCCATTACATCACGAAGTTGTTCCACTTATGCCTGAGATGATTTCGGCTTCCTAATTTCTTTCTTGGAATCATTCATCATTTTCTTTATAAAATATTACCTCTCAGACTGCTGTTTCTCAGGCTCATCCCCCATCTGTGGAGGATTTTCCTTGCACTCCAGCGAGCTGTTTCAGAAAAAAAAAGGGGGGTGGGGGTGGGGGGAGGTATTTTCAAGCTTTCCAAGGCTGCAGAAAAAAAAAAAAAACCTGTCCTGGTGCCAGCACACCATATTCTCTGGAAACTGTGGTTGTTAGGACCCAGACTAGGAATGGGGTGCGCAAAAGATGAGAAGAAAGAGGCCACACTCTTGGTGTTGTTTTATAAAGTAAAAATATGCAAATGAATACATTCCTGGCCCTACAAAGGTGTGGAGCACTTACGGGTTGGCTCATCCTGTTGTTCAGAGTTAGTAAATGTTCATATGCCGAGTCTTTCATATTGCTGCAGACTAAGTTCTGCTGGCTCATCACGATTGTTATCTCTACTGGAAAGCAAGCAAACCTCTCATCTGTATGAGATTTGATGTGACATTCTGTGTTTTAGCCAATTCCGGCTGGCTGCTCCAAAAAGGCAGGCAATGTTTCATGGGTACCACAGCTATTTCTCTTTCTTCAATCCCCTGAAGCAGTAGCTGTGGGGCTGTGCTTTAAGCTGTGAGGTAAGGAACCACAAATTCGTATTCTATTATATAGAGACTTTTTTACCTCCTCTTTGCCAGTTTTGTAGTAATTCAACTGAAGTAGATGATGTGAGTAAATGACTCCTTCTCTCTCTCTCTCTCCCATCTCTTTTGACAGTCTCCCCTCTTTGATACATCCCTGACTGGATTGTATGTATTTCTCTGGACTTCATAATCTGTTTTAGAGCCTAAATTACAAAACCCAGCCATACAAACACCATTCCTCTCTGTCTTATTCATTCCTACCTTAAAAACAAGTTAAAGAAAGTTTGCACATGATCATTTTAGGCAGAAATGGGAAGGCAATGCAGAGCAAAAACCCTCTGCTAGCATGAATTTCAACTGTAATCTGTTTATTTCAGTAGAATTACAGCTGAGGATCAGCTTCCTGGTAGACCACATTCATTCAGCCTTTCAGGCAGATGTATAAGACATACATATATATATACATATATATCTTCCACGATCACCCTATCGTGGAGTGACTATACTGTAACCTTTAGTAGAAGCCAAAATAGACTCTCCATTGACTCCTGTCAAAAAGAAAACATTGTGTAAATTTGAAGACAAATGGACATAAGCAGCTATTGTGTGAAGGGACGATATCAAAACAGCTTGTTTCTATAGTTCGGTCACATGCAGTCATGAGGTAAAAACTGGAAGATTTAGGAGTTGAAATGACTTACTAGCCTTTTTAATGGTGGATGAAAACTGCCTGACGTGGAGCATTGATTGTCTCTATGAATTTTAAAAGGTGGTTTATTCATTTGTACAGTATGAAGGTTTTTTTATGATGTAAAATGTTATAACCTCTATATTAAATTGCTTTCTTAATTCACAGAAATTGTTCCAATTCTTGCCATTGCCACGCAGTTTCCCTGTTGGTAGCAGTGTTGGCAAATTAGTTTAAGGGGTGTGTTTTGGTCATAGCAGTATGTGTGAGATCACATGGAAACAGGGACTGCCCTGTCCTTCAAAACACAAGGTTTCTTAAAATGGTTCTAGCTGGGAATTTGGCTGTTGTCTAAGTCACCAAGAGCTCTAAAGGCTCAGTTTGGCGTTTTTTGGACCAGGAGGGACGCGATCAGCTATTGCCACAGCTGCTCTTCACCAAGGATCATCAGAGCAATAAATAATTCTGCCTCACTTTGTCCTCCTGAAGAGCAAGTATGTCCCTGCAAGGTTGCTGCGGCAATCAGTTGGGGCAGTGCAAACAGGTAAGCCAGGTGTCTGGGGATGTTTCTTTATCGCCATTTCCTGGCATTCCCCTTGTTACCTGGCATACCTCCTCCTAAGTGAAAGCTGTGTTGCCATATGGTTTTGTTTTGCTGAAAGGAAATCCATGAGACCTACCCACCTCAAGATAGCAATTTCCTCACTGCTAGTCATCACCTCAAGGCTGACACAGCAGAGAAGTAGAAAGCCATCATCCCGTTGATGAAAACAGCCTCATTGTGTGCAAATCCCCAGCCGAGCTGCCACTGAGTCATAAAAAGGTGAGGGTCGTTCTGTGAATTGGCTGAGAAAAGAACCTGCTACTGCCTGGAACCATGCTAATACGGTTTTTAGTGTCCTAATACGGTTATAATTCATTCCAATCTTTTCAGTCTGGAAATTGGAGTCTAGGTTTTTACAACATATCGATTCTTTGAATGCTCGCATTATGGAATAAAGCTCCCCACACGTACACATTGGGCCAAATCCCAATGTCACACTGACGTAAATTCGTAGTAAATCATTTACGTCAGTAGTGACTTGAGAGTTTAGCAGCTTTATTATAGCTCCTGGACTCTGTAATGACATTTTGATTTTAAAAATATATTTCTTATCTGACAAGGTCAGAACTATATGGTAAGAGTAAAAGCAGCATATAAGTGATTTAAAGAAAATGTAAACTCTATTTTATTAAACTTTGAAATATGATCTACTGGATACGATAGAAACTAAGTTACTGTCAGTTAAAAAAACCCAAACAAACAAACAGAGCTAACCCTCACTTTTCACTTTTAATTGAACATTCTTCATGCGGTGAAAAACCGTAATAGCACTTAATCCAAAGCGTTTCCTTGTAAGACAGTAGTTACATATATGTTTAACAGGTTCCATCTCTTTATATTTTATCTATCATCTGCTGCACTGCCTTTTTTATATAGTTTACACATGCACTAACTAAACTTAGTGAGTAATGCAATAGTCAAAACCAATTATTAACAAAGAACAGCCTTTAGCTAAAGCTGGAATTCTTTGCACTGGTGAAACAAGATGTATTAAATGCTGTAAATGAGGCAGGCTTACTTTTTATTATTATTTACTTGGGGCTTACAATAAAATTCCATATACCCTGAAGACAACAGGAGGTTTGCTCTTTTCTTTGATAATGCTAGTATTGGATATTTGGGTTCCAATTTAGGATATGGGACGTTATTCATATGTCATGATTCAGCCTGTTGCTTAACGAATCAAATTTTGTCTTCTGTGCTTTACACTGTCCTGAGCTTGCCATCTGATCCGGTCTGCCCTTCTGTCTTGTCTCACACCCTCTGCTTTTCAGCAAGAGAGAGTACCTGGCAGTCTGCCTTAGAGCAAGCCCTGCGACGCTTCTGCAGGGAGATGGTGCCCCTCTGGCGTGCTCGTTTCATGTGCTCACGAGGGGTGGATTGTTCACCTTACACAATGGGCTTGGGCTCCGGTTATAATCTACAGCTATGCTTTTGTAGGGAAGCACTCTTTATTTTGTCCAAGTTTTCCTCAGAACTTGTTCTCAAGTTGTCAGACTATGTGCAGTCCAAAATGGTAATAAAGGGAGTCTCTGTTACCAAGAAATTGAGAAGAGTTTGAATTGTCACAGTTTTTTGTACCCTCCTCAGAGAGTCACAACTGAGAGGCAATTGCACATTAATTAAATTATTATTGTGGTAATAAACTTTCAGAATGGTAGTTTACACTGACCGTTCATGCGATTTTTAGCGTTCTAGCTCTGTTCTCTGTTTTTTGTGGAAAGTAATGTTTTCTCACACTGCACAGGCCCTGCAATTCGGATTGATTTTAAGGAGATAATTTCTTAGCTGCCAGCTAGGCAATGACTTTTGGTTATTAGAAAGAGAACTATCTCTAGTTACTGCTGTTCTGGTCTAAGACACAACTTTGCACCAGTCCTTAAAGCACCTAGGTTGCTCTACTTCTTAGACGGCTTGATTTACTAAGTCTCACGCTTTCCAAACGTTTTCCCCCCCTTGCTTTGTTTGGGCCTTTATTCTTTAGTATTGTGTCAATCATAGCACAGTGCCAAAACCTGACCTGAAGATTAAACAAACAGAGAAACTTCAAAACATGTTGAGCCTGACTGTGGAGCGTCTCCTACACGGGGCTGTGCTGCAGCAAGGATATTCTTCAAAGTGTGTTCTGTTTTCATTCTCCTCTAGTACTGAGTGTTAAACATTTCTTTTTCTCTTTTCTTTTTTTTTTCCTTTCCCTGTGCTGTATCATTAGTGCCGACTCTGTTTGATCCATGAGGAGAGCAAATTTCCTGCTTCTGCCTACAATGCACTTGAGAACCTTTTTACTAGAGCCAACAAGGAGAGAAAAAGAAAACAGAGTAAGAACGCGATTTGTTTTTACATAGTACTTTCATATACAAAATGCAGGAAGCCAAAGTAGTAGACATACCAGGAGGTATCGCAGCGAGCTCCTCCCACTGTGTTTCCCCAGAGGTCACAGCTCGGAGTTGGGAGCTGTGCAGAACCCGACGCTAAAATTCTGCTGCTGCTCTGTGTGAACCGGTCTTGAAAGCTGGTCGCTCTGAAGTCGGGCTATCTATGACGATGATGTAAATGAGAGTTTGGTTTTTCTCTCTCTCAAGAAGTATCATTGATTTTACACAAAGAGGGGACATTGGCATTGCAGGTGTGCTCTTTGATTTCAGGATGTAACTCTTTTGATTCTTCAGCATTTTGGGGGCTCTTGTGAAGTAGATCCATGATATCTGAATGCTCAAAGATTGTAGCCAACTTGTATCGCACAATGGTGCCTCAGCACGGTTTCATGATTCCTGTGTGTTTGGCAGAGAGTAAAAGTCATCTTCCACTTTGAACGGTTATATTGCAGATGGAAGGTGAGGTCTATCTCTTTTTATGTTAGGTAAAGTACCTACATTTGAACTAGTCACCATAAGCTTCCTTTAAAGTCAGTGATAAAAATAGAGGCAGTTCTAGGCAGTGATGTTGATATCTGCACTAGGATGAGGTGAATCACACTCTAGAAATGATAATCCTCCTCACTAACCATAAAAGAAATCTGTACAGCGGCTCAGTCATAAATGCCTGCATTTGGTCAAATAAATCTCACCCGCAGTGTCCTCTTTCTATACTGCACAACGTTCGCACAGAAACGATTTGTCGTTGAGCAAAAGCTTTTTGTTCTTTAGGACTCACGACATCAGGAAGCAAGGAGCCTAAGTCCAGGCACAGAGGCCTGCTTCTGTGGCTGTTCTGCTTTTGCCACCCAAGCCTACTTTGAGCTATCTTCTACCTGTGTAGTACTGCACTGCAGCACCAGTATGCCTTCTGTTGCAGAAGGCGCGCGGAAGTAATGCATCGCTTCACGTGTTAAGATTTTATTTTCAGTTGTTAACATTTTGCCGAAAATAGTAGTTGAACTTTATTTCAGTTGAATTGTCTTGGAAAGTTTCACCTAACATAACTTTCCTTTCCCAAGAATGAAATATGAAGCAATCTCTTTATTTTTTCCATATTAGATATATTCTTATCTTGGTTTCATTGAAATCTATTGCAGTTCCATGCTGCGGAGAAATGACTTAAAAATGTGTCATGGAGATGGGCCTGGGTTATCTCTGATTTTTCCAACAAAAATGTTAATCCAGCTTGGCTACATGAAAACTCGCAGACCTTCACTGTAGAATACGCATGTACAGAGGAGTGTAGCATAAGTACCTTCCCAGCAACTCATTTTTTTTAGCTGTCAACAGCTACTACCGCTACTGTGATGCTTAATGCTGAAACTAAGAGTAAGAGTTGTCTCTTGCGCTTATCATACCTCTGTGCTTCCGGCAACTAACTCGGTGTAGGAAAGTGATAACTTGATTAAATGCAGAGAGTGAGAAACACAGATAGTTAAGAACAAAGAAAAAGAAAGATGTGGGGCAAGAAGACAAAACCTCTGAGCAGGCACCAGGAACAGAAACAGGCAGATAGCAAGTTGAGATTTAAGAGAACGATTGGTAGCTGGATGCACAAACCAGGGCAAAATGGGCAAAAAAAGAGAAAAAATGAAGAGTATACCTATGTAGTAGGCTGAGGCAGGGGGCAGAAAAGAAAGCAGGGGAGCAGGGGCTAGGAGAAGAGAGAGAAGCATCCCATATTTCTAGAGCCACAGAACCTGAGTATGGCTCTGGCCACCGAGCATAAGCAGGACCCTAATATTTTTCCAAGGGACAATTCATGTCTGTAATAAGACCACATCAATAAATACGATTTATTTAAATGTGGTTATCTGAGGGTAGCATTCCAATCTTAAGTTATTTCTGAATATGCAGCTTTTCCTGGTGTGTTGTTCGATGCGGCAGAATGCAGGAACCAAAACCCTTGTCAGCACAGCACAAGAGCAAGTGGGTTTTGTGCGTGCACATAAAAACATAGAGGTGAGACAAATTCCCATACATTCGATGGAAAAGAGGTGCAGAAACATGCAGATGAAAACTGAGATAAAAATGCAAACCTACAGGTTATTTTATCTATTAAGAAGAAATAGAGGGAGGACATTAGTTTTATATTTCATTATTTTTGTAAAGTTCCAGTGCAGCGCTTCGCTAGTCTCACTCAAATATTTCATTCAAGTGAAAGCAAATTCAACTTTACTTCACCCAGCTATGACGTCTTTGAAAAGTGTCTCAATCTTTCCATCCTAGAAGTACACTACCAACAGAGCCAAACTCTTAACAGTATTTTGCATGAATCCAGACAAAGTATCTTTGATCCAAAAAAATGTATAATGGCACGGGTTGAGCTCTTTACTCAGAAATAGAAAATAAAATTTACTTTCTTCTTGTGCAGTTTAATATTAGCCTTAATATTTTCTTGTTTTAATACATCTTTCTTGTGTTTACTGGAATAAAATCTGGGAACAAAAAGCGTCCTGCACTTTTCCTTTTGTCCAGCATTGAAACAAAAACGCTACAAAGCTCTCCTCTTACCCAGGTGAAAGCTTAGCCACCTACTTTAGCACCTATATTTCCATTTCCTTCTCCCACCATAAAAGACACCCCTCTTGCCGCCTTCCTTTATATGCCTTGCAGCTGAGCTGTAAATGAGCCCCAGATGCATGAGCTCAGTAACCTGTTTTTCTTAACCTGAAGGCTTCTTAGGAAAAACAGGTTACGTTTTCTAACTGAGCATCACTGTAGCCATTGCCTGGAGAGTTCCCTATTGCTAGAACAACTGCAACAGAACTAATCTGTTTTTACACAAATCCGCTTGCAGGAAAACAGTGTATTAGTGGCTTACACAGCACCTTCAAGAGTACAGCCTGCGGACACGCCTAAGGGCTGGAACCATGTGGGCTCTGTCGTGCAGAAGAGCAGAAGACATGATCGTATGTTGGCAAGGTCTAGAGAAACTGTTTGCAATCTGGATCCAGACTGGTTTTGCCTAATTAAAGAGTAGCCGTCTGACTGCATGCCCCAGCTGATAGATGCTGGGCAGTCCACTACAGAATCTGAATAGTGGTTTGAAATTTGTTGCTAGAGAGATGCCGGGAGTATAATTTAGTAGGCCCTTCTTCCGCTTAAGTTACTGTCAATTTTCAGTCCGGTTCTTCTGTCGGATGACATGCAGGGACTGTTAAGTGTGTCCACATTTTGGAATGGAGAATATCAGACCTTTAAAGTAGTGCTTTTCCTCTTGAAAGTGTCTAACGTGGAAACTACCCTACTACCACTTATGCTAATGGCAGAACTGTAGATCACAGTGGCATGGGACATGGCCTTTGGCGCGCTTCGTCATGGTGCTGAGAGATGGGACGCCTCGGGATGCTCACGAGTGGGGCTGAGAGATCGCCTGGTTGAAATAGGGGCTGGGGCTGGGGCTGGGAGGTGGCACTGGTGCAGAGGACACCTGCTGACCACCCGCCCACCTGCCTACTCGCCAGGGCCACCGGCTGCCGCGTGTCTGTGACAGCAGCCCTGGGCCCAGCCACGTGGAAACCCCTGAACCTGCAGCACCGGCCCATGCATGGTGGGTGCCCACGAAGGGGTTTATACCCTGGCATCTGTGAGGGAAACATCCATGAAGAGGGGGTTGGGAAGGAGGGTCGAAGAGGGGGAAAAAGCTCTTTACTTCAGAAATATTCAGTATTGGTATTCCTTTGTTCCCTCTTCCTCCTCAATTGTTCAAGCTCTCTACTTTTTAAGGGAAATGTATTGCACAAACGTATAGTTTAGTCCTGATCCTTCTCAGGTTGCCGAGGCGGAGCTGTTAAACGCCACAGGTTGTCCATGTTATTCATGGGATAAATCTTGACTAAAATTTCCCTTCTATCACTGGTATTTGTAAATGAGGTAAATTTATGCTCAGTAGTAAAAAAGAAAGCATGTCTACTTTGGTCTGAATGTGCTCACCTTCAGGAGTGAAATATTTTTCAGGTAAAGGACTAGTACGCAAATCAACTGATTTTTTGAGAAAAGTTTAAAGGATATGGATTTAGAAAGCCTTCGGCCTATTAACCTGCCCTCTGTCCTGCAGCAGGCCTTACAGCTGACCTTTCTTTCAGCAGATGAGCCAAGAAAACCAATGTATAGCCAGATGCACATGCATTCCCACTTTAAACTCTTGAAGCTTACAGCTTCCTCTGCTTCCCTTGGTAATTTTTCCTGTATCTTAATAATCACAGAGGTGACAAAACCTCTGCTTAATACCACCTTTGACTGATATATATTACGGGAAATGTATTCAGTCCCAGTTCACCTCTGGTCTACTGCAAGTCTTTATTTATTACCACTCTGTTTCTGAGCTAATAAGTCTTATAAACTAGATTTGATTTTTTAAAATAACCTATGAATCTTAAGATTCAATTGGAAGCTTTTGAAGCTTTACAGCATATAACTGGAGCTGATCTCTTATTCTTTATTCTTTAACCTACAGGTCAAGCAATTATTACTTTCTGTCTCTTACTCTAATTTTCTGCCAGTCTATTTTAGCCTGCCGACTGTCGTGTTGGTGGATCGAGATGTTCTGTAGTTCTACATAACGCATTTCTAGTCCAAAGAGTAAAACATTTTTAAATTAAAATGCATGATTTGCTAAGAAAACTGTTAATACAAACATCAGTATTTTCCAACTAAGTGTAATAAAGCTGTAGTCCAGCCTGATGCTGGTTTTCACCATTCTGGCTAGACCTAAAATTAAAGACATTGGTTTCTGTTGGCTTTAAAACAAAGATCCAAAAATTAAATCCATTTTCTCTGTAAAGAGGTTCCAAATTTTTTTTTCAAGATCAGAATAAATCATTGTCTTTTCATGATTAAATTATGTGATGGTTGTAAATGTGGTCACTTGCATGAAAATGTGTGATTTAATATGTTTGGCACTCAAAGAAATAGGTTTCCGTGCTAAAGCTGCGTGGACTTTTAGTAGGGGAAGGACTGAATTAACAAGAGGTAAATTACGTTTATTGTTTTGTAATCTGCTTTTGTTGCCTGACTTTTTGGACAACAGCTGGATAAGAATATGGTAAGAAATAGGTGGTGAAGGTTGTCTCACCTGCTCTTTTTTCTGTTACAGCTCCCTTCTTTTACCCAGTAGGTGCTTTATTGTGCCAGATACATGCCTCACGTGCTGTGCACTTAAACAGAGTAGATGGCTTTGTCTCTTTGTGGCAGGTGCCTGACAGGTCTGGCTTCCAACCTTTTTATTTTGCACCTTCCATCCTTCTTTGTGTGTGTGTGTGTGTGTGTGTGTATGCGTGGGCACACACATTTGTCTTTACAAACCTGTACGTATATGAATATATAAAACATGCATGTGTACAGTGAATTTGTGTAGGGCTTGAAAAGCAGTGTTGTAAATTGCAAGAGCAGAACACAGAGGATGAAATGCTCATCCCCGAGATGTTTTGTGACCAGTGTCAGTTAGAAAAGTTGCCTCACGGTGGGAGAGCCTCTGCTATGCATGGCAGAGAGGAAAGATTAGAAAAAGTAAATGGGCTACTGGTGACAGGAAAAGCAAGATGATATAATCACCAAGCAGGAACACAAGGCAACATGGTATTACTTTTTAGCTTGTTCTCATTTATACTGACTTGTAAATTACACAGTGCCTGAAGGTACGCTGGGTACTCTGTAGATGCTTTTCAGAAGAAGTATACAAAACATCTATAGACATTGCATAACCAATAGGATTTGCACTGAAGGGATGGTGAAGTAAAAATAGTAACAGCAAGACCATAAGCATACTTAGGCTTCTTGTGATCATGGCTCAAGCTTTTTGCCTGAGGTGAAATCTTTTCAGGGATGGTACATGAAATACGGATGTTGAAGAGACAAATGCATGTGAAAGAGGAGGCGGGGTAGAAGTAAGGGATGAAAAAAAACCATCCAGGGCATAGAAAATCAAAATTGTGATAACGAGAAGATGGACAACTGGAATTACACGAAAACATATTCAACAAATTGTGGTAAAATCTGAACTGATAAAGAGAAAAAATTGTAACCAACCTAGTGGCCACCAAAGAGCGGTGCTGGGGTGGACCGTGAGCCAGACGACCTTTTTCACAGTGCTGCTTTGTCTTTTCCCACGTGGATTACTACAGTGAATTACAGGACTGCCTGACTCTAGCGGGATGGGTTGACTACCCCAATTCACGGAGCTTTACTTATTTTTAAGACAATGGAGAACATGGTGACTGTGGAGTATGAGGCATGTCATAGAGAAGTGAACAGAAGGCAAGAAAGACGTAGTTGCTAAAATTAGGAGATAAGCAGGAAGTAATTTTAAATGGTGGACCAGGCAGTGTACGGTCAAAAGGGAAGTATATGGGAGAAGGTTTTAAAAAATTTCAAGTAGCGAGTTCAATGGAGAGGATTTTATATGTACTATAAATGCATGCAGTGGGACAAAGGAAATAGGAGAAATAAAAATTTATGAATCCGGACAGGATCTGAACATCACATCACATCTGATCAGACTTGACCAAACCATACCGCAGACACAAAACTGTGCAGCTAAATTGGAAGACTGACACTTTCAAAGAGAAAGGAGTAGATGGAAATGGGGAGGGAGAAATGAACTTGCTTGTAAAGGGAATTTTGTAAATCTCCACGGTACAAACTGTATGTTGCTCAGACTGTTTTAAAATATATTAACCAGTTGCATATAGGATTTCACACTCTTTATATTTTCCCTGCTATATAAAAGGATACGAAGGCAGACAGATCTTCCTAACAAAAGATTTCCCATCCTAATGAGCACACTGTATTTACACAAGGCTAGTTATCTCATATTCACTAGCCTGTTAGAGACAAGATGCTCATGAATAGGTACAGCCAAAGCACACGGTACTTGATCTACTCCGAGCCACCTGATTGTCCCCCAGGGACTATCTCAGCCCAGGTGCAAATTAGAGCCTCTGAAAAACAGGAGAGTGCCAGAAGAGCAGGTGGGCTTTATGTGTCCAGAAGGGCAAAAAAGGCTGTTAAAATAACACATCTGTGTTCCTGTCAAGTAGAGGACAATGAGGAAAGCCTTAATCCGGCTTTCAAAGGCAATCAGATTCAAGCCGTGGAAGAAGAGCTAAGCAACTCCAGATACTGAAGTACAGAAAGTAAACAGAGAGAGATGATATTTATCTGATGATTTGGAGGAAATAAACCTCAAGATACTGACGAGATGTATTCAGTTTTAGGCAAATTTTACTTCCACTTGAATTACACAGAGAGTCTTGTTGCCTGAGAGGCGATTTGGAATATTAAAAAACAACAGTTAGATCATGAAGACATGAAAGTCACTGGCACAACTTTTTAAACGTAACATGAAATGTTAATCCTATTACTTCAGGAGAGGTTTCTCTGACCTTGGTTCCAAAAAGCTGTTAGGGAACCAATCCTGATGTTGTGTTATCCATCAGTCTCCTCAGAACCGAAGTAAAAGTCTTTTGCTAGAGCTTCCAGGACTGTTCTTAGATCTTTGCCAGATCTCAACCGTGCTTGCTAAAACCACATAGTAAGTTTTTCTGGCCTTTTTTTTTTGGCTTGCAAGTTCTTTTCAGTACCAATTCAACAGAAATGTGAACTAGATGCTATTTTCCAGTATTGTAGTGCAAAACCATCAGCTCGAGTGTACAACAGTTCTATGTGAAAGATAAAAGGTGAATAAATTTAAACGTATTTTAAAATATTGTAGCCTCGGATTTTACTATCACACTGCTCCTTGGAGGTAAGCAAGGGCAACAGGTCTCTACATATTCCTTTTACCTAATCTGCTCTGAGCACTGTCTAAGTGATAGCTATGTAATATTGTCCTTGAAAAAAGATGAATGTTAAGTATTGTTAGAGGAAACAAGTAACAGTTGTATTTAGCTTTGGCAGAAACACAAATGCATTTTTAATATCTTTTTGTTTCATCTAAGCCCATTAAGGGAGCTTTTCCTTTTCTGTCTGTTAAAAGTACAGTCTGCATTTTGCATCATGATTGATAACATGAATTCTAGGGAGACTTTACGATTAGGGTTAGCTTAGCATTGCTGCAAAATCCTGCAGGAGCTGACAATTCTGTTGCTTTGTGTTGATGGATGGCTAAGCAATTCAAAACAGCATGGGTTTTAAATCTAAAAATGAAACATGCAATCAGCATAAAACAAGGTTAGTGCCTTAAAATATAACGTAGCAAACCCTTTAACTTTTTCACAATTTTGTTTCTTGGTTTTGCGATGTGGCAGAGGACTGCCACCTGGCAGAATCAGGCTGCAGAAGTCACCATTCTCACTTCGCATTCCAGGTGCACAGGCTGCAGAAAGCTCCCTTTGTTCCTTCCTCAAATGTGAGCTAACAGTAGCAGCTTTTATAGTTCTGACACGGAGTGTGAGCCATAACAAGAGAAAACATGAAATGCCAGTGTACTGTGATGCAAAATTATGCCTTACAAGGAGACACACATTTTAAAAATATATATGTAAGTTTAAAACGAAGCACCGAGATTTAAATGAAAAATCAAAGTGCCTATAAAGTCAGATTTGCCAGCTAAAGGGAAAGAAGTTTACAGATTGGGAAAGAGGGAAGATAATAGGGGGTTAAAAAATAAAACAATCCTCTCTCTTTTTAAAAAACTGTATAGATACACTTTCTGCACCCTGGCGTCTTTTAAGATGCTCCTCTTCTCAATTCAGATGATCATCAGCTCCTATCTCATAGTCTAAAGCAATTATACGCATTAAAAATGCAAGACCAAACCCCATGATCTGCTCGCTGGCACGGCTCTGCTGGCTTCGGTGGCACCGGGCCAACGACACCATCTGAAGATCTAGCTGAGAGGCAGCGTGCACTGGGAGGCAGTGCCTCAGCCTGCGGCTGGCACCACGCTAATGCAGATACACGGCTTCTCTTCTCCTCAGAGCCAGCACCAAGAAAGAACACCTCGGTCTGCAAAAGAGGATCTAAGTCTGAGATGGGGGAAGCAGTAGCCTGAGCTGTCTTACAGCCTTTGTCCGCCACCACAAGTTTTTGGGTGCATACTGTTGTTGTGGATGCTGGCTAATACTGCAGCATGAGTGTACGTATGTCATGTGTGGCATACTGAGGTCTATATATCTCTTGCCTGATAGTTTTCCCACACTTGCCCATGTGCTGTAAAGGAGTGACCAAATTATACAGCAATGCCTTTTTTCTGCTTTCCCCAATCATTACTGAGTTTTAGTAAGTTGTGTTATTATGTTGATCAAGTGTAAAAAGGCAAACGTGCAACACGCTCTGGGGGCACCTGCTTTAGCAGGGGGGTTGGACTGGATGATCTCCAGAGGGCCCTTCCGACCCCTACTATTCTGTGATTCTGTGAAATATAAATTTTTAAAAAATCGTCACGTGCCAAGGACTCCAAAGCTGAGCCTTCCTTTCAGACACTGCTGCGGGTTCACGGTACTCATTGAATAAGGCAACAGGACTTCTGACGCAAAGCAGAATGAGTGTGTCACAGACCTCCGTAAAAAAGGCTGAAGTCAGTAGGCATGTCAAACAGACCAGAGGAGTGAGTGTGGCTGGCAGGGCTAAGGATCAGCCAGGGCCCTCGGTTTTCCTCACCAGACCACAACCACTGCAGCTTTCTCACTCCTCTGCCTGAGTTACTATCAGAGCTTTCAGGAACCTGAAGAGTTACAAAACTGGTTCTTCATAAACTTGACAACTAACTCTTCCAAAACCGGAAGCTGGAAACAGGGGTTAGCTAGAAACATCTTCCATTACCGTGGCTTGTTTGTTGCGTATGGCTCTAACGATCGCTTTTTTTACCACCAGCTGACACCCACCCCGTCTTTCCTTAGGAATGCGGAGTCATCTCCAGGGATGGCACTCCTCTGCTGGCTTTCACTAATGAACGCCTATGTGAGCCTAACACGGTAGTGGTAATCACATGCTTGCCCAGATACTAAGCCACGATGACAAGAATTTTTTATAAATTTCAGCTTTTTCAAGTGGCACATGTGTGTTCTTCTTTTCTCTTCCTGAGCCTCAAAGGTTTCTGCACCCTTCCCTTCCCTTCCCTTCCCTTCCCTTCCCTTCCCTTCCCTTCCCTTCCCTTCCCTTCCCTTCCCTTCCCTTCCCTTCCCTTCCCTTCCCTTCCCTTCCCTTCCCTTCCCTTCCCTTCCCTTCCCTTCCCTTCCCTTCCCTTCCCTTCCCTTCCCTTCCCTTCCCTTCCCTTCCCTTCCCTTCCCTTCCCTTCCCTTCCCTTCCCTTCCCTTCCCTTCCCTTCCCTTCCCTTCCCTTCCCTTCCCTTCCCTTCCCTTCCCTTCCCTTCCCTTCCCTTCCCTTCCCTTCCCTTCCCTTCCCTTCCCTTCCCTTCCCTTCCCTTCCCTTCCCTTCCCTTCCCTTCCCTTCCCTTCCCTTCCCTTCCCTTCCCTTCCCTTCCCTTCCCTTCCCTTCCCTTCCCTTCCCTTCCCTTCCCTTCCCTTCCCTTCCCTTCCCTTCCCTTCCCTTCCCTTCCCTTCCCTTCCCTTCCCTTCCCTTCCCTTCCCTTCCCTTCCCTTCCCTTCCCTTCCCTTCCCTTCCCTTCCCTTCCCTTCCCTTCCCTTCCCTTCCCTTCCCTTCCCTTCCCTTCCCTTCCCTTCCCTTCCCTTCCCTTCCCTTCCCTTCCCTTCCCTTCCCTTCCCTTCCCTTCCCTTCCCTTCCCTTCCCTTCCCTTCCCTTCCCTTCCCTTCCCTTCCCTTCCCTTCCCTTTTCCATGTAATGATTCCATGTATTGCCCCAAATATTATTTTGCAGTTACAGAATCACCTCTGACTTCTGTTCCTAGAGCATATTATATTTAATCATTGAGGTTTTTAAAGAAACATTGAGAGCATTTTCTTTTTTAAATGCTACTTTTCATTTTGAGTGGCAGTGGATTTTTTCAATCTCTTTTTTTTTCTTTATCAGAAGCCAAATAAACAAATGGCAATGCACAACTCCTACACCGAGAGGAGGGGGAGGGAGTAGAGAATGAGAGAGGATGGAAAAGAAGTTAGTGAAACAGTGAATTTTCTCTCCGCAGTTTGAATCTCTGGCAAATAGTTTTTCACAATTTTAATTTCAGCTCAATCTGATTCAAATTATATGCTTTTTCATTATATGACTGCCTCACAATCAAGTGTTTATCTCCGTTCCCCTGTGTATTTTGTATACATACTGAAGATGAAGTTTTATTCCATGCGTAACCATTATTGGATTAAGAGCTGCGGGAAGGAAGGGTGAAGATGCTTACACTCAGTGTGTTTTGATGACTCATTTTACACTGAAAAGTTGCCAGATATGCATCATTTCCATTTGCTGGGAAATGCTGTTTCAGTCAAGTGAAATTGTTTTTGATCTAGGGTGGGGGTCTTCAACCTACAAGCAAATGGAGACCACATGGTAATTATCCTCGTGTTGATGCCAAAGCCAGAAATGCTGCTGTTTTAAAAAAGCAGAACCAAAAGAAGAGAAGCTGTGCAGCTACAATCTGTTTACATCTGGAGTATAATAAAAGAGATGGTGAAGACCACAAAGCAGATGGGACTAAACAAGAAAAATTAACATGTATCTTCTTCAAGTGATCAAAACCAAAGTCGATAGCACTGAAGCACCTGAGTATCAGTACTGCCTTAAGTATAGTAATACTAAATACAACTTTGCAAAGGTAATTTAGGTAGCTGCTAAACTGGAGCGCTTTCTGGTTTGGAAGGAATACACGGATTTTGCATAACCTCTGTTCTTCCCACTGTCTCAAAGGCGAAGATTAGATACTTGTCAGAGATCTGATTTCAAAGAATTTCTGAGGCATTTTTATCGCACTACTTTTTAAAGAGGTGGAGCTGCTAGTGGTTTTATAATGGAAACATTAGCTATTTACAGGCTTTAATTTAATTGCTTAATTGCTGCTTCAAAATGCAAAGGACTGGAACTTGAGCCAAGAGTCATTTTTCTCAAAGAAAATATTTATTAAAATAAAAGCAAACTTTCACCATATCATGCAAGCTGGAAAATGAAGCAGAGCCGGTTAAGGAAACCAAGTCAACTGCTCCACCACGCCAGAACAATGAAACAAAGAAGACGACGCTTACTTTAAGTTTCCTCCCTGCCCCCAACAGCCCATCCTCAATCTCAGTGACTTTCTAGGAAGAAATCTCAACAGTTTTCTTCCTCTTCAGGAATGTCCATTAATACAGATTTCAAGTTCCTTAGGGGAAACATACTTTCTCTTAATGGTTAAGAACAGGTCAGGGAAAGGATTTACAGTGTTGCTTAAGATGGTACATACGTGCTTAGCGACATTCAGAAAGAAATCTGAATGGATGCTGTGCCTAACTTCTTTTGACTGCATTATCTTACTAGGTGCCTTGCCTATCAAAAATACACACCTAAATACACATGCAAATTCGGCATGTGATTGCAGTAATATTCCGGAGCTCATCAGCTAACAAAAAGTCATATAAATCAGGTCTTCAATGCAGGGTAATAATTTCTAAGGCACAAATAGCATTGTCTAAAAAAAGTGGTCTCTCTTTGGATTCCAGATTACAGCTGACTCTACTTATTAGAAATAACAGGAGGAAAAAATAGGTGTATGGAAATCAGACACATGTTATAGGGATAGAGCTATCTTATTTCATAAGGCTACCTCGCTCGATGGTCTTTTCTTGGCTCACATCTCACGTGGCACACGTGCATGTGAATATCCAGCCGTAACGGACTTCATTTTTAATTCCTCACATCCTCAGCTGGCATTGAGCTGAAGAGCACAGGTGATTCCGAACAGGTTGTTCATTCCTTCTCTTCTTTGGAGAGCTTGATTGTCAAAAACTTATGGAGGGTTTATCTTCAAGCATGAGAAGCAGAGGTAGTGTGCCCACTGATTATTCAAGTAGTATTTAACACACCAATGCGAAGTGTTATGATAATATATTAAGGACTATCTTGTACATCTTCGCTATAATGGATTCTAGAAATGAACAAACTGACATTTGAAGAGCTTAGTGTGTCATCTAACCCATCCGTGGAATATGCAGAATTAATAACTATGGGCACTTGGATATCATCCTGAGAATAAGCTCAGGAACAATAAATAATTTATAGTCCATTTGCGGTTGCAAGTCTTTCATTCTTACAGATACATTTGGAACAGGAGCAGCATTTGTGCAAGAAGCACAATAAGAATGGTGGCAGACCTTTTCCGTGCTATCTTTGGACACAATTGTCTGCGCCGAGCTCTGCATAACTCAGCCAATTCTCACTCTTGCACATTCAGGCATGAAGTTTAAATTCTCAATAGACCATTGTAAGCTCTCACTGAAGGTGGTGTAAATCCAGAGTAGCTCCAATGATGTCAGTGAATAAAGTTACTCTGAATTTACTGCTGTATAACTGGGAGTAGACTCTGATCTCATCCACTTAATTCTTTCTGTAAATTACTCGGCCAAATCCTGATGGCCTCACATAGGCAAAAATTCCTGTTTGTCATCAGCAGAAATTCTGACTGAGCAAACAGTTCTAGGTTGCCCTTTAATCTCTTCTTATTTTCGTAGCTTAGCCATGCACTCCTAACAACTCCGTGTATCAGCTAGTCACTCTTTTTGGAGACTGTGGCAACAAGGACTGAGGATGTAGACTCTGGAGATTATGAAAGTAATTCTCGAGCTGTGTTTCCACCACAAGAGCAGAGGTGCTTGATAGGCAAGTGCTTTCCGTGTCGCTATGTTACTATGGAAAATTTTCTGTTCTGTATCAGATCTATCCCCACCTCAGAAAAATTCAGCCTTCATTTCTGCTTCTGCATTTTTCTTCGTCTCTCAAAACGTTGCCCAATTGTGCTACATTACTACTGCTCTGGCAGAGCAATGCAAAGATTGGCATCCTAAAATTCAGTTTTTCCAACAGAGCTTATCTGAGCAAGCTGACAGACTACTGAACTCCAGCGTGCAACCTGACCTTCTGGCATCAGTGAGTAACGTGTCACCTAACTGCATCCCTTAAAAGCCTTTTCCTCTTGGAAGCAAGTTCTAAATTGCAGTGCATCTGAAATGAAATAGTAAACTCTTCAGGCTTGTACTCTGAAGTGCTATTAGAATTGTAGGTGCTGCAAAATAGATGTTTTATACAGTAAAATAATTCTTTTCACGAGAGTTTTATGTTAATTTCTTCCACTTCATTGCTATCTACAGGAGGATCTCTTTTCATTAATTTTATAACAATAGCCTTATTGTTCCATGTTTTTATTAGATCTAAAATCCATATAAATGAAAGATGTTTACAGTTTCACCGTACAGAAAATGGAAAGAAGGACTTGAAATGAATACAAAGAAATGATATGAAATCCAGCTAATTACTAGCTGTAAAACATGTAGGTTTGCAACAAGAAAGTACTGCAGAAATAGTGGATCACAAAGGGGGAGAATAGCTATGTATAATACCCTGCATACAGCATTATAACTGTCTGAAAAACAGACGAATGAACGACTAACAATTCGCCACAATAATGTCGTTCTAATGCACTAAACCCAAAGTTTTACTTAAAGAAACAAATTTTTTTTCCTAAAGATGGGCCTGCAACTCTGTTCAGATTCTCACAGTATGCTCAAATGAGTTGACTGGCCGTAACCCAAACCACCGTGACTGGGGATTTAGGGAAACATGGCATAGTCACTCTTTTTCCTTGCCTAAATTGTGATAATTTGGTGTTGAAAAAATGCCTCTCACTGTGCCTTGAAGCCCATTGCTATAATGACTGATGATTACAAAATTGTTGATTGCAACATCTTGAATGTTTTGTTATGTTTAGTTTTAAACGTCTCTGAACTAAAGGGCAAATGAAAGTTTTCTATCATCTCATGCTCTCAAACCTTAGATCTATGGTGAGACAGTCCCAAACGCTTACACAAATGAACATACACAATGCTGAAGAAGACAGGGCAGACCTGAGAGGCAGTCCCACGTGCCAGGGTGCGTCTAGGCTATGAAAAGCATGAGGCCTTTGCCGATGGGACCGTCTCCAAAATGTTTGGAGGGATCCCGTTTCTGTATAGACATCTGTGATTGTATTAGGATCATAATTTTGTGCACAGGGATGAGTTACGGCATGACCGTGGCTACCCCCATTCATTTTGAACTGTACCTGGGGCTGTAGCATCATAACACTGGCTGAATTTTGCCTATCCCTCTTGAGCAAGCGAAGCGCCAGCAGCCAACGCCTGCAGCCAGAGCTGTCTGCAAAGACCCCAGAGCATCGTAGTTCATAGCAAGGACAAACGCACCCTCTAGGATCCCACTGATGTTGTTTAATCATTGCTTAATCAAAAAGAAGCTATTCCTTAGTTTAAAGAAAATTTTCCCATTTTTTCTTCAGTCCGGAAGCTTCAGCTGGAGATGATTTTGTTCAAATACCTTCATCAATTATTCAGCGATATAGAGGGAAAATAAGTCTAGAAGGAAATTGTTGAATTCTTTCTTTGTCTTCCTACTGAGGAAAACCCTTTTCCAATGCAATGCATAAAGGATTGCTGTGCTAGTTTAGCCTGTTTTGCAATGCCAGGCCTAAGCTGGTGTCAACAGCAGATGACAACAGCCGTCCCGGAAACCTTTTGTGTTTCCTTGACTTCTGGAAAAAGATTTAAGGTTTGCAATTCAGCTACAATATTACTTCATCTGACTAAGTGACTTTGCTTAAGTCAGAGGTGCTGCATTTAGAGTTGCAGCTTTGAAATAATCGGCTTTTCCAAAGCAGAGATAAAGAAGCTGATGCTTGTCTAAAAGTTTTGGCTATTTTTTATTATTTTGCTCATGAATGTAATCATTTTTTATTAACACTGGATGACAGAAAAGATATAGCGGGCTTTTAAATATCAACACGAGAAGAATATACTTTCAGGATGACAGTCTAATTTTATTTCTTGACACGCATTTTATTTAGGGGATGATATATATCTAGCCCACTCAGCACCTGCTGTCTTCAGACACACCAGCCATTTATGTCAATTATTTAGGGTTCCCCTTTAGGCTCTGAAAAGCAGTTCAGAATCTCCTTCTGCCCTCATTCAGTTTTTATCAGATTCTTATCTCAAACTCCTACTGCAGCCGGTTGTGCGGGAGAGGCCAAGAAATCAGGAACAGACTGTTTTCTGTTCTGGTGAGATAGATACCCCAAGGAACTCTAGCTCTGGAATTCAGGCTCTGGAAATGTGTCATTCCTTTCATCACATGTTCCTATTTGGTTAATGAAGAGTTCAAAATACAGTTGCACCAGCACACCAGCTGGCTTTGCCGTAGTATAATTGTTGCGAAGATCTACAGAAACCTGCAACAAAGACAGCCGAAGCAGTCTAAAACTATTTTTGACAAGTTTGTTCAAAACAAAGCAAGGACCATATCTTTTTCCTTTATGGAATTTTAGCGGGAAATTCTTCCAATTATAAATTGAAAATTGCTTCACATGAAATGTTTCAACTTAAGAAACCCACAAACATTCATAGCAGCTAGTATTTAAATAAGAGTAGCTTTTGCAAAGGACTCTAGTTGATTTATTAAGAGCTACAGGAATCGAGAATGCTTCCTGCTTTTCTGCCGTAATACTATCAGCTTCCAACTACGCAAACTAACTGCATGCTAACTCTGCGGTACCACAGCTACGGATTTGTTTTTCATACTGGTCCTGTGGGCTTATACTTCAGACGTGCAATTTAGAGGACGAGTGCTCATAGTGGCCCCAGTTTCTGGTTTTACTTTAGAAGGTCTTTAGTCCTACCCCCACTGATAGATGCCTGAGGTCAGGGGGTAACAGCAGCATATACCCATGCTTTGGGGCGCAGATTATTATCCTGAAACAAGGCAGCAACACAAAGCATTAGTGTTGTGACTACGTGTAATTTAATAACATAATTTCAATTTTTTCACAGAGCAGTAGATACTGGTAATTCTTTCTAAAATAAATCCTAAAAGCAATACAGTATTTCTCTGAAAATCGTTTCTTTGTCACTGTTATTCTACTTCTAGCAAAAAAATGGCCATAATCTGCATCAGAGAAGCACTAAGGGCAGATCTGCACTAACTCCCCCTGACTGGTCTGCTCAGCAGGCATGTACAGCTGCTGGTCCTCAACTAGCTCTGGGTTCTTCTAGCATATTTTTGGATGAGCAGGATGCATAACTTTAAAAAGAAAACATTTGCCAGACCACACATCATTTCATTTTTGCAGCCCTTATGTTTAATAAACTATTACTTCTTCCACAACACTGTAATATTTTCCACAACACTTCACTTTTCCAAAGCATTGTCCAAACCTCCTCTGGGCTCTGCAGCAGCCAGTATTGAAATTCTCACATGATTTATTTTCCCAGGCACCTTTAGTTCTCTTATGGATATTAAAAGAACAAGAGTTTTAAATATACACATTTATAAAAAAGAAAATATTTTTTGACAAATACAGAAAAGTCCTACTATTTGTATTTCATTCTTACATATGATTCACCGTCTTTGTTTTAGTATGGCGTTAACTTAATATCCTGCGTGTTTCCTCATGCAAGAATGTGTCCTGTTTTGCCTTCGATTTCCTACTTAATCCGTTCTACGACCAGTGTTTTTTTAAACAATGATTATACAAAAAACCCGAATTGGATTGTGCTTCTTGAAAGATCTGCCCATCAAAGAACGACCGCATTGTATTGTTGTTCTTCTACTCTGTGAGTAGAAGGATACACAAAGCAAAAATGGAAATACAGATGCTGGAAGTATTATCATGTGCCAGCTATTTGGACTGTAAAATTTCATTTTAAATATTTTCATAACTGTATTTATAGGCAGGAAAAGTCAGTTATTTTTTTCAACAAAACATTACAAATAACTTTAATAAGAAAAACTTAAAAACAGTGTCAAGTATGGCACTTCAAAGTAAATTTTTTTATAATTTTAATGTCCAGAATTAGACACACTAATGATTTTTTTTTTTTAAATCTCCATTTCCAGACTTCATAAAAATCTGTATCCACCATTCATTTCAGGTATGTCTGAAATTTTCCAAGACTGTATGAGGAAGCTCCACACAAGTGTGGAGGAAGCTCCCAACCTTTTGTCACCAAAGTCTGAATTATCTTACTTGGGAATGTCGTGTGAAGTACTAATTGTGTAAGATTAACTTCTACTTGTGGAGGTTATAAGCAACAAAAAATTGCTTCAGTGACTGTACTCAGATTTAGCGACTGGCCTGAGAATGTATATATTTTAAGTAATACTGAGCAAGCAAACTCACAGGTGCACAAACACGTTGGTTGGAAAGGACCTGTGGAGGTCATCAAGTCCTCCCTCCCACTGAGAGTCAGCAAGTTGCTTCCTAATCGATGCTTATGTTTGATGAAGATAATACAGAACTTCCTCTCAAAAAAGATGTAAACTGGAACATTTGCAGTTTTGGTTGGGTTGGTTTTCCACGTCACGAGATGAGATCAGCCCCTTTATGTGACTTCAGCAAGGCAGGCATCACAAACTAGGACATGAGATGAGGTTCCACCAAGCTAGACTGGCGGAATACACTGATTGCAGTGCTCAGACACGGGCCACGGTCCATACATTTGTCAGTATTATTTCAAAGAATTGTTTTGGACAGTCTTAAGGCCAAAAGATCATCCCACAGAAAGATCAGACTCTCCTCATAGATTCTTACCATAAGCTCATTATCCTAAGCTAAACTAGGGTATATTGTAGAGAACACTATACATCCTGATTAGAAATTCCAAGTTCTGAAGACTCAACTACACTTTATTAAGTAGTTTCAGTGGTTCATTAACCTCACTACACAAACTGTGCCTCTAATTTTTATTCTAAATTCTTCTGGCTCTAGCTCTCTGACACTGCATTTTGCTAAGAATGTGTTTGCTGGAGCAATTCACCATAAGAATTTAATGTTTCTGCCCCGATAGTACCAGATAGCCAGATAGCTTTTTACATGCCTCATGGTCACAGTCCTATTTAAAACAGAGATTTCTCTGATTGTGATTTGTTAGATAAATATCCTTCTATCAGAAATGTTAACACGCAAGTCCCCTACAATCACACGTGCACACACACACACATGCATGTGCATATGCTCACACACACAGGTATTTAGTTTCTCTTTAATCCTCCTTACCAAGCTAAATTAATCTATTGATGTGTAACTTCTGAGGACAAATATTTATGTATTTTACTATGTCAAATTTCATATGTTATCGTTCACAAAAATACAGACTATCAAACCACAATAGCGGCACAAAACAATCACACAGGAGTACTTTATTTTAAAAATTACCTTTTATCTTTTTTGCCCCCATGTACAATTATACAACAGTTGTCATGGTGCTGTCTCAAGTCATTTTCATCTTAGAAGTCAGGTTAATACCCAAATAATTTAAATTAATATTTCGCTAGAGAAAGAGTCAACCGACTTGTCCAACTCTCACTGAAGGTGTTCAACTGAGGTGTTAATTTCAAAGCCAGGAACTTTAGGTGTATGTGGATCTTACACCTCCCATCAGGAGCAGACATAGCAGGGACGCAGGGGAGCTGGGTGACGAATGGGGAGGTAACCCACTTCCTGGCATCGCCAGTACAGCCTATTCTATGTTTTTATTGCTAAATCTACTTCCTTCATCAGCTTAGCTCCCAGCAGTGAAAGAAACACCCCATTGGCTTCATACCTTTGATTTAGATGCATGCGGATGCTAAAGAATAGGTTGACATACAGGTTAACATATTAACTAGGATCTACCCTATCAGCTCAAAATTTTTTGTAATGATTACTCGGCTGAAAGGGTAAATGACCTACTAGCTGGGTCGTACCTTATAAGGAAATTCACATACACCTCCACAAAAGTTATATTACAAAAGTCAATCCATCCTTAATATACTTCTAGGGAGGGGCTTTTTTTCTTAGGAATTTTGACCCATCTAAACCCGAGATCAGTTTCAACAGCTCAAAACAAATACTCCTAAAAATGTGGAAAGTTTTGTCTTCAGTAGTGCATATGGTGTTTACGAAACTCTCTCTACTTCCTTAAAATGTAAAAGACAAACAGATTTTCTAGGCTGGTAGAAAAAGAGCGGACATAATAAGCCTGGCATTCTGAAGTAAACAGTTGATGGATTCATTTGAGGTGTGAGATATGCTCCAATACAAAGAAAGCAAAAATACATCCAAACAGTTAATGTGGTTAGATATTTCTGTTCATTAAATGAGTATTTTAGTTTGGATGAGTAATGAATCTGTAATAGAATGTTATTGTAGGCTTCTCTTATGTTTACTTTTAGGTTTTTTTTATGATACAAAGAGTAACGCTTTGATTCTTGCAATTGTGTGATCCTTTGTGTTCATTGCTTGGATTGATCACTAACATAAAATCAACAAGTAGATAAGGACCAGTGTGGTTTAAATAATACAGAGGTAGTTCTTAGCTAGTTTTGTTCCCTTCTTTGTCTTTGTTTAATCAGAACATGCAGATTTTCTTCCATAAATTAAAGTCAAATTTGAAATTGTGGCTGGACATAAATTTCTCATAATTTCTTGATGTGCAAAACCATGATGGCAGAATGGAGCATCCAGTAGAAAGATGATATCAGGATTTAATCATCTTAATTACAACTTACTCTGAAGTTCCATTTCTCAAACTCCACTTCCCAGTGATTAGATTTTATTATGCCATTATGGAAAGGTCAAAAAGCTCACACCACCAAATAGCTGTTCAGTGTTTAAATGTCTATCCATAGTAACCTTCTCTTCTGAACCTGTAAGTTTAATTCCTTGCATATAATGAGACTTGCCTTGTGGTTTTCACTCCATTTTATTGTATTTTTATCTTTGTCTCAAGTTTCTGATTTCCGTCTGAAATGCAACTATCCCGCTTGGACATAACATTTTACACTCGGTGTTATATGCATGGGCACAGCCAGTTCTCTGCCCTGTTTTGTACCTCCAGGATATCCACAGATGCCTGCAGGACATTTGCTTTCTTGTCCATCGGGTTCCTCTGAGCATTCACCTCGAGGCAACTGCCACAGGTTACTAAATACATCCCTGTGTCACTGCTTGACAAAACGGTCTCCCATCCTCAAGCTAGAACTTGCAATTTTGCTCCATGTGTGTTATTTTCTGTTTAATTTTATTAAGATACATCGTGCTCATCTCGACAACCTAATTAAGCCATTCAGCTTGCACAGGACAGGTAAATTTTTTTCCTTATTTACTATCCTGCCAATTCCTCTGTCATCTGCACACACGATTAGCACAGATGTGATGTCCGTGTCTAGAATGACCTTTTGTCAGAGACAGCCACTCTCTAGTGAGCCCACTAAGAAGGCCGGGCTTTTTTTGTATATTCCTAATAATAACAACTCAATTTTGTACCTGTAAGTGACCAAGGTTTCAATCCTTTCCATATTAATTCCATGCAGTACAAGCTTTTTAATTAAATCATGATGTGGTTCTAAGTTAGTATTGCAGTCTCAGACAAAAACCTGTCTTCTGGGAAATAAGCTTTCCTGTAAATGCTGCGCATGTGGAGACTGATGGGGATTGATATCACCTTATTGAGCTTCCTCCTTCACTCCGTGCTAGGGAGGTCCAGGGGTGTCCTGGCTCAACAGCGGGTCATGAGTTTGCTATATTCATCCCTTTGTGCCACAGTACGTGCTCTGACTGTAGGGACCAAACTGAGAATGAGTTCAGAGGGTTGTCAATACCTCCTTCCTCAATCGTTAGGTTCTAGCAGTATTCAAAAACACATAGGTAGTTCCATTCATTTACTAGGATTTACTTTTATGCTCTTAGATTAGATTAGACTTAGATACTGGTTTAAGATGTGGCTAGAAGTTTCATATGTGCACACATGTTGCATTATGCTATTTGAGTGGTGAAAACGGATAAATACTGCAGCTGCAGAGCCAGGCCTGAGCATGCTAGGTGTTAATCAAATTAAACCAGAAGTAGTCCTTGTTCAAAGGGACTTAGCCCCAAAGCCTAGGTATCTGTCCTTTTGTTCCGCATGTGCCTTCCAGTACTCTCAGCTCTTCATAATATTTCTCAGTAGTAATCTTGCCCTTTAATGCATCAAGGTCATTCCATGTGAGACTATCAATCAAACCAACTCCAAGATACCAACTTTATTTAAGATCAACACAAAGAGTCTGGTATTCTACAGCGCAAAACATGCTCTGGCCAATTCTGAATGCCTCCAAGGTACGTTGTTTCCAATGTCAACTCAGGACTTTCAGCATCTCTGAAGAAGTGCTTGAACCCTGCCAGGTGGGTTCAATAAATAGCTAGCAGTATATTAATAAAATCACCTTGAGAGTGTGAAAGTCTTGGCACAACATGAGCCAAAAAGAGCCAAACACTCACCTAAGGTAAATGGCTAAATTCCCATCTAATATAGTTCTGCCAATTTATACTATTTCCTGGATGTATGCATTTTCCATTGGACTTTGAAAGCAGCCCATGGTTGTACGTACTTATATTCACACTATTCAAAAGACTGCATTTAACTTAATCGAGTGTCTTTTCCTGTTTCCATTACACATCTGAGTAAACTGCAGCCAAAGCAGGAAATGCCTACAGCCACTAAAAGGACGTCTGCAAATCAAAATTGGCCTAGAAAATTCTGCCAACTAATAGTCTCCCAGGCTTCTCATAATTATTGGTTTTATCTGTGGCACATCCCACTTATTTTCCCTGTAGTTTTTGTCAGCTCACTTTTGGAGAGAGCTATTATGTTCTGCACTTCGTCTTATTTTTTTAAGTCAGTAAGTCATTCATATTGTGGCTACAAACCTGGCTCCTGTCTCTTCATGCACCTTAAACCATCCTGATTTGAAAGCTAGCCATGCTCAACCTTCTGCTTATGTTTCATTTTCTCTGGCCTCTTTCTCTTCACTTCCTCTACTCCTAGGCAAGTTCTTCCAAAAGACCAGCTCCAAAATGCACGCTGGAAATCCTGAGGTTTATATTATTATTTTCATAAAAAATAAATCTTCATTGCGGTCATCCCTGGACTCTTTTTGATACTCTTAATCTACAATGATTTTAGGCCAAATCAAAATATTCAGTAAATATTTTAAAAGCATGTTAGACGTTTCTAACCTTTTTCCTCAAACTTGCCCTATATTCGTCAGCCTGAAGATAAATTTCCATTTCTGATTTAAATGGGTGACGAACAGAAACTGCCTGCCAAGAAAACATATAGAGGTATCTACCCTGAACAGCGCAGAGCCAAAGATAGCAAAGGCAGTTGGACTGCTAGAAGTAGTAGCAGAGGGCATCCGCCCCTCTGCAGCAGTCGTCCCCAGCCCTGTGGGAGGTTCTGCAGGTCATCGTGGCATGCAGACGTGCGCCTCTTCGCTGCTTTCAGGTATATTACTGTGAGTTTCAAGAGTTTTCAGGCAGGTTTGGGAAACAGATGAATAGAGTTTAAGTGGCCACCAGTAATATTTTTTCTGAATCATGTTAAGTGAACAGAATTGTCATTAAAATAGTCAGAAGGCCTGCCAACTTTATAGAAACAATCCAGCTGAAGTACCTGTCTTCTTCTTGGCCCAGGACAACTCTAACTAGTTAATATTCATGGTGTGAGAAAGATCTTAATAAAAATATTTGGCTTGAAGTCTTGAATGCTGAGAGCTTTTCCTGAGGTCCTTATCTCCTTAAATGCATTCAAACCTCATAGAGTAATTGGGAAAAAATGTAGTGGAGCAGATAGGCTTATCTTAAAGCAATACCAGAGCAGGGAAATCAGAGATTTATGCTAGCCGTTACCTCTGACTTGTAGCTCAAATTAGGTGACCTAAGCTACTAGAACATCTATCAAAGGTAACTGTCAAGTGATGTTTTAAAGTACACACCTGTCCTGTTAAATAAAGGAATCTTTCATGTTGTGGTTAATATGGCTCAGCGATGTAGCTAAGAAAGAGGTACTGACACCTTTAAAATTGTGCTGCTCTCTTGCTCTTTTAATGTATTTTTACACTGACTGCTCATGCGGTAGAGTTGGCATGGGTATGGACCTCCAAGTCAGCAGAGTCCGCTCCAAGGGCTCATGAGGCTCATGGAGAATCCAGGCTTTGGGCTGACGTTCCAGAAATGTAGCACAATGACATGTATAATGTAATGTAAGGGCTTCAGTGGGTAGGGGAAATATGATCCGTGATTAATCTGACCTTCATTTGCCTTGTTGAATCAAGCTCCTCATTCAGCGTGGGCTATAATCAGCCCTGCCGTCTGTGGTTCTTTGTTAAAACAGCACTGTTTGTGTTTAGTCAGCTGTGAAAAGGGTCCAAGAGAATAGTTTCTTCAGTGCAAGGTGTTAATGTCAGTCTCCCACACACATCCATTTAGAAACGGAACCAAATTTCCTTTTAGAGGCTCTTCAACTTAAAGGTGAACGATCTGAATCACCATTCCACCCAGAGTAGGTGTAATTTCTTTTTTACTTGACTTACACGACAGCAACCAAACTCAGATATCTCTAATATATCTCCTTTCTCTTCTTTTTTATTAAAGTCTAAAAATTTTGTGGAGGCTTTGCTTTAAGATTGAAGCAAGAAGCTGATCTATGAAAGCATTTTGTTAGTTTACCTTCAACTGACAGAGCTAGCAAAACCCAAATACAGATGCAGTTATTCAAGAAAAATGCATGCCTTTTATCAGCACGTCTTGGTTTGGACAGCTGGCTTAAGCATAGTGGAAACAGAAGCCTTTCTGTGGCACAAGGAACACTTCCAGCAATGGGGTTTGCCATTTTAATTTCATAGGCATGTCCCTTGAGGTATAGACTATGTTCTAGCAGCCATTATGGTTTAATGATAAAATGAATAAACCCTAAATGCTGCATAAATCCTGTGTGTGAATAAATCCCGAGTGCTGAAGCTTTCATGGAGGATGTCAATGAAAGCAGTAATTAAATGCTATAAAAATTTCATTTTATTATGTTTCCATAGATCGCTAAAAAGGGGAAAACAGTGATATAGATAGACAAAGGCAAAAGATTAAAAGGCTAAGGTTTCAACTACTGTAAGTACCATAGCTCCATGGGCTGCAGGGGAATCATGGCAATGCACACTTGTTGAAAAGCTGCCTGTGTTTTAAAATTACAGAATCCATTCAATGAGTACATCACGAGAGTCAAGACGCAGTGGTGTACAGAAGGAGCCAACAGACCTGTCTTTTTTCCCTCTATCTGTTTCTGATCTACCTCAGATCCCACCACTCCCCACAAAAGAGGGTCATTTTGTTGTTGTTTTAACTAAAAGAGGGGTTTTTTTCCCTTTTTTCTTCCCCCCTTCCCGGCCGCCCCCCGTAAAACCCTCAAGGAAATAGATATTTCTTGGTTTTATCCTAAAATTCTTGTGTAAAGTCACTTCTTGTTGTAAAGTTCAGTGTTGGCCTTGCTGAGTTACAGTGTAGTAAAAACTGTATATGACACTACTGGGATTTTAGAGTGGGACAGTAATGCATACTGATTCCCCTGCTTTAAAACAGACATCTTTTTGGTAGTAAAGACATACCACAGATCTGTGTCCCAGCTGAGAGCAAATCCCACAGCAAATGGGACCATTTGTTATGGCTTGCGGTAATGTAGAGCACTCCCTAATGTGGGAAAAAGTAATAAAAAGATGGATGAATGCCCATCCAATTCTCTGTTTCTTCAAAAAATCTAGATAAGAATGTTTTAAAAGGTAAGCTATTAATTAGCATGTTTCTCAATAATTTATGAAGAATGTTAAATGCATGATAAAATGTGTAAGAGAAAGGGATTTTCTTCTTGTTCTTCTACCTTTAAGCTACTAGGAAGGCTAGTTCTCTCACCACTTTGCTCGAGGAGCCATCAGAGACCTCACATGTTCGCTTTGAACTTTTTCTGCCCCAAAGAAAGACAGAGAGATAAATTTTCTCCTGAGAGTTCTTCAGTACTTGAGTTAAAAGTCAAAACCGAACTGTGTGAATAAAACTCACCTTCCCTGTCATTACTCAGGATTTATTTGCATAGATTTTTCTGCTGTCATAATTTTCTCCTCTTCTTCTTTGTCCAGAAGTCTGGAGACTCCGAGGAGTCACCTAGGAAGGGGTGGTAAGAGATGAATTTCTACCACGACACAAATTTATAGATCCAGAGATATATGTCATCTGATCTTTACAATTTAAGAGAAGGAAAAAGAACATAAACCTGACCTTCCTCTCCTCCTTTCATAATCCATTATTAGTAACAGTACCTTTTTCTTCAGGGTTCTCACATGTGTCCTTCATTATTCTGAAAGAATAGCATAAGATTAGCTTGATTTCTCATTGACATTGTTCCCTGACCTTAAAAAAATGATGTCTTTTAATCCACCCCACAGAAAAGAAATGCTGAATGAATTTCTAAAAGGTGGGTGAAATAGCTGCCATAGCCTCAAGGCAGCAACAATGTAAATGCTAACAAGTTATTCAGGTTTTACATGTCTGTTCACCTTTATATAGATTCTACCACCTCTGCGTCTTGTAGTGCATGTGTTAATGCTCGGGAAGTTCTTTTGGGTCCTATAAACAGTCCCATAATACACTTGAATGTAAACCGAAATAGTTGCTTTTAATTCTCTGTTACCTATTTAATAAGCATATTCTTGCTCTGCGCATTTACCTAGCACCCAGTTTTGCCACCCATACACAGTCTCCCATTTCATAACTTTAAAAAAAAAAAAATCATCATAATAGCTTGGATTGTGACAATAGCTTATTCAGTTCCAGAGAAAGTAAAAAATGCAATATCCTTCTGCAAGACCAGCCCACATCTTGAATCCATATGTTTGAGTATATAGGAAAACTGGATCTGATGCCCCCACCACGAGCAAATTAAGGCAGGAAAGGGTGACGATAGTGATAGGAAGAGCAAGGAGCGATCCAATCTATAACTGCACCCTTAAGAGTGGCTGAGTGGATGCAAAACTCAGGGCAAATATGCTATGTTTTATTATGACATGCTGTATAGCACATTTCCCTCTTGCCCAAGTCAGGAATTCCAAGTCAGAATATTCTTACTTAGGGCTGACAAATGAATTTACAATCCAGGCCATTTGCTTCACAACCTGTTGGATTAAGAAACTTCCCAGAAGTAAGAAAAACTTTCTGTGAGCTGAATTACGTTTTCACCAAAGTCCATGCAGATCCGGACGGGCTCTTATCAAAGTCAAAGCAGCAACCTCCACTGGTGTCAGCAGTCAAACCTTTGACCCAGATGTGAGAAGCCCGTTACCAGCTGCTGGCCCCAGCTGAACCCCAACACCAGGGTGCCCCGAGGGCTTCCCCCAGGGCTGCCTGGCACCCGGCAGGATCCTGGCATCTGGGGCACCTGTGGCAGCGCTACTGACCCTTACAGCCACAACATAATCCAAATAAACTGTAGGTGGTATCAGGAACAATATGACACGGTACTTTATTTTTAATGAGGACATGCTGGTACAATTTAGGGAATAAATATGCAAATATCAAGGCACCTTAGGAAGAACACAAGGGCAGCAAACAGTGTATTAGCAGTAGCAGAGAGAGAGACAAGGAGGAAAACGCAAGCTGGAGGATCGATAGGAAGGGATAAATAGGTAGCATAGTTCATACCATGCCCGATAAATTTTCTCTAACAGATAGCATCTAAAACTCAGTGAAAAAAGTTGCAGAAGGAAAAAAAATATTTTCAACGCATGTTTTTTCAGAGGCTGATTAAGTAACGAGCAGGCTACGAATTCAGCCGGTGTAAAGGGTTGCACAGAACAGCAACTGCAGAGCAAAATCAGGGTCTCACTGCCAGTCATGGTAGCTGTCTCCAAACTACCGGGGGATCTGAGCGGTTGCAGTTTGCACACACGTGAGCACAGGCGGGAAAAGGGACACTTAAAAAGTTTAACCAAATCATATATTCGCCCGGGCAGCTGTGGCCATGCTAGACCCAAATACCTCTGCGGGAACCCACCTGTTAATGATTCCGCACCAGGTTTTAGCGTGGAAGCAGGTAGACTGCAATTAGAAACATTGCACCTGTACTTGATCTCTCTTACGCAAAGCAAATTCACAGTTTCAGGGCTGTGAGAGGGAGGAACCAGCAGTGGGAGAGAGAGGTGGCTGGTCCCAATCCAGGTCTCACAGGCACGGGAATGAAAAATATCAGGGGAAAGAACAGGTTTCACATCAACAGAGCAACTGGAATTCAAGCCTGAAATATTTCAGGGCTTTTTTTCCCCCCTCTATTTATATAAAATTTATAATGCAAATACAACCCTGTTTTTGTATGCTGTGCCTCTCAGCTCTATCTATAATTTGACCATCATTTTCAAACCTGGTTGATTTATATTAGGCCATTAAAATAATTCTCAGATTTCTAAACAAACATTCTCCTTTTTTACTGTTGTTGGAAGTGCTGAATTCCTGCCTTTGCCTATGGCATGTGTAGGATGGTTTTGCCTTTCAGCAGACTCTTAGGGTGAAGTAAAACAAACACTTTGCCATCGCGTAAGAGTTTCAGAAATTAGGCTCCTGAGGATATCCTGTTGTAACAGAGGTACTGCTCTCGCCCCACTCCCCATGCTCCAGCAGAGTCAGCCTGTGACCTTGGAATCGCAGACTCACACAAATTTGGGTGGAAAGGGGGTCATCTGTCCCAGCCCCTGCCCAGGACAGGTCCAAATTCAAAGCTGGGACGCTTTCTTCCCTTCTCTCCCACCAGGTATTTTCAGGGAATCACAGGGTCTCCCCTTCTCCAAGCCAAATTAACGCCGCGGCCCTGTCCTCTCCTCGAGCGACGTGGGCTCCAGGCCCCTGGGTGCCCCTGCCAGACGTGCTCCTGTCTGCTGCAGTTGACTTTCTCATGTCCCTCTGGTCTCTGCCACAGGGGCTTACTCCAGCCCTGGGGCAGCGCTTTGCTTTTGCCTCCGCTGAACTTCATGTTGCTCCTGTTGGCCCATTTCTCCAACCTGCCTAGGTCCCCCTGAACCCCAGCCCTGCCCACTGGTGTATCAACCACCACCCACATCCTGCCCACTTCATCCCACACCAGCTCAATTTCTTTGCCTGTTCCACGTGCAGGTAGATAGGAAGTGCCACTAAAATCCAAATTATCTTTGCTGGAGGCTAAAAGATCTCATCCACATGAGAGAGCTGAGTCTATACTACTATAACTCGTGCCCAAATGGTCTCTGATGCCATCTGCATCCACAGCAACGGCCTACAGATTCACACCACATGTACCCTGCTTTAAACTTAATGATTCGCCATCAAAATGTCCTGACCAAGATCGTACTACTGTTGTAACTACGGTCAAAAACCTTATTGCTTTATGCATTTGCCACTTCCTCTGTAAGATAATACCCTCACCTTATTTCACAGGGGATCAGGAGGATGAATGCATTATTAGTATGGAAAGTATTCAGGATTGGGGGGAGGGTAGTGAGAAGCACCAGCACTTACGAATTATCTTACGAATACAACATAAATCATGTAGCAACTGTATGTCCTTCTCACAAAGGAAATCACAGGGTTTTGCCCTACTGAGCTCACAGATTCCTAACTAGAGAGGGAAAAAAAATACATCCTAAACCACAAATGTAAACAAAAATGCAAATACAAATTAAAATACTTTTAAATACCTCATTGACAAAGTTTGCCCACATGCCGCATTTTAATTTAATAGTGACTTTGTCCACCATCTTAGGGAACAAAAGTGCTCGTTTCTTATGATACATGCTCATGCAGCTCTCGTTTTAATTTGGTAAGTTCATTTATTAATTTATTTTCTTTGTTTATTGCTTTTTTTGGTGGAACGAAATCTCATACATTCCCTAAATGCCAACTTCCATTAGTTTAAAAAAAAACCCAATCCTTTAAGATTAAATGTGTACTGTTATGCCTATGGTAATTTTGCCTATGGTAATTTTACCATGGGTTTTAATGAAGCCAGAACTCCACCCTAAAACTTTCAGAATCTGGGGGAATCTCTATACAGAGAATTCGTAACCCACTGGACTTTTTATTGTTTTCCTTTTGCTCTTTCACAGCTGTAGAGGCTTGTAGTTTAAAACAGAAAGGCAGCTAGTGCGAGTAAGATACGTGAGGTCTTTTTGAACTTGGAATATAAAATTTTTTTTCCTTTCCAAATCCTACACGAAATATAAGAAAAAAAAATCCCAAAACCTTTCTTTCTAACTTACTTTGTTAACTGCAATCTCTCCCACTCATCGGTGTACTTCGGCAAGGAAATTGTTCTGCCAAATACAAGTAAAAGGTACTGAAAGTACTTAACTGATCTGTTGATGGGTCACGTAAATACACTGTTTAAAGGGGTGCTAATTTTAAAGATAATTACAAGCATTTTACGTGACTCCATTTTTTGTTGACAGCATTTCTCAAGTATTAGCAACCCATTTTAGGAATAATACAATCACGCCAATGACATGCCTACATTCACTGCAAAAAAAGTGCAAAATTCAGTTTAGAGAAGAAAAAGCAAATTAGGTATCACCTACAAGACGCCCTTTTCTCTCTTGGTCATTCTTTTGTACTCTGGGACCGTGTCTAGGCAGTACAGGAAGCCTGAATCTTGTCCACCACTTAATAATAAACATCTAAAATCCGCTTTGCGCGTTCTTTTGCAGAAAGAAATTAGGGAAGAGCCCCTTGGCTGCTGTAAATGGAAAGAACTCAATTGGCTTTAATGGAGCTCTGCCGCATTGCAGTTCTTCTGGACATCCTCCCTGCATTTTGAAACATTTCGGACGCGGAGGAAAAGGGAGGGGTTATTTTCCAGTAGCTGGAGAAGAGGGTCTGGGACATAGTTTGGGTACCCGTTCTCTTTGCTGCCCCTGAGCAGTCACTTCAGATTGATCCACATTAGAAAAAACATTGCTTTAATTACAGTCATCGGAATGTGATATTTTAGTACATTTTTCAAACCAACATAAATTCATGTTCCTTACCCAAACACAGTTTATTTTGCTCTCTTGCTGAAGGGAAGGCGTACTGCTGCAGCGACCTCTACACAGTGGAAGTTTCACTTAAAACTAAACCTGCAACCATTCTAGTATAGGCAAGCCCCTTGTTTATCTTTGCTTCAGCGTACCTTTGAGGTACTCGTCCTTCGAGGGATGAGTAGGATAGTATTTCATCTGAGAGGGATGTTGTATTGATGCATGAACTCAGGCCTGCAGTTGCTGTTCACGAATACCTGCAGAGGACCTTACGCCGACTGACAGAGTAGGGCATGGGTGCAGCGTGATGGCACAGCTTTCCATGCCGGTCACACAGACGTTCGGGAAGATCATCCCGTCTTCCTCACTCCAGCACATCTACCAAGCTGGAGGGTTCATTCTACCATTTGATCCTCCATGACAAGATCCTCGTGGAGACACATCTTTCTCTGAGGCAAATGTGTATGTACATCTCCACACGCACATATGCACACCACCCTGCCATGATCTTCTCTAGGTTCAGGAACAAAATGGTATGATCAGCAATGCTAAAGTACAGATTGGAGTGTGTAGCTACATTTCAAGGTTGCTTTTTTAAAAAAATTAAAGTAAGCTGATGACTGTGGGGGTTTTTAAGGTACAGTAAGCTGATGACAATGCAAAGATTTTTCTCTTTAGTTTTAGAAATAAAAAGGGGAAATTGCTTCTCTACAATTCTGTCACTACAGCATCTTCCGAGAAAAAAGAATCCTTAAGATAAAATTAATTTGCTACATGCAAAATGAAGGAAAAACATAAAGAAATTACTGTTCCTCTGTTCCTGGGTTTGGGTAGATCAGGGACTGAACACAGATTAATCCCAAGCTTCAAGCTCTGGTTACTACTGAGAAGTAAAGAGTATGTGCTGATAATTTGATGTATGTTAATAAGGATCTTAGTGTACCCCTAAACAATAGAAATCTTGCAGTGCAGCTGGAACAACAAAGCCTTTCTCTTTGAACCGTTAGGATGCAGTAAAGGACTGTTGGCACATTGGTCCCGTTGATTTCAGCCGGACTCTGTGAGGGTAAAGGCTAATGTGTTAGGTCCAAGGTATAAAATGAAGGATGTTTGTATGTCGTGTCTCCGTGTTTACTGATGTGTGCTAATACATGTACATATACATAAATATTACTTCATAGAATCATAGA
Source organism: Steatornis caripensis (assembly GCA_013398225.1). NCBI lineage: Eukaryota > Metazoa > Chordata > Aves > Caprimulgiformes > Steatornithidae > Steatornis > Steatornis caripensis. Next base: position 239,685 of record VZSC01010759.1, read on the forward strand.
ATCATAGCAACTACTTCATGGTTGTGAGCCCTCAAATAATACTAAAAAATAAGTAATTTCATGACTTTGTTTTCATTGATGTATCTGATGACTGCTTTGCTGGTTTACAGCAAGTTGTAGGCTTAGTAAAAGAAGGCAACAAACAAAGTTAACATACACCCCACCAGAACGATTCGGGCAATCTGTGTCTTTGCAAGCAATCAGGAAGCTTCCACAGAAGCTCACCCTCATGGAATGCAAGCTGGTTAACTTCTCCTAGCACTGGGCGAAGTAAAGAGATAAAAAATAATTATATTCTATTTAGTGACCACACTCCAGTTGCAAACACTCACATGGCTCTAGCTTGCAGATAAATCTTTCTAGCTGGGCTACTCATTACTTACAACAGTAAATATAAACATTGATGAGTGCAAAAGTAGACTGTTACGGAAATTGTGTGATATCTGAAAAGATTGCAGCTGCTCTTACTCCCAATTAAGTACAAGTTCATCTGCAGGAAGTGGGATTTGTAGAACTGAGAGTCCATAAGACTTTTTGAAAAAAATACAAAACCCACCATGGTCTTTTCTCTATCTGGAAAGTTACAGAGCAATCAGCTTGAATGGTACCACGGTCTCAACCTAATCTTGAAGCTGATTCTGTGAACACTTAGTGCTGAAATTAGACGCCGTTTTAGTTGATATCTTTTTAACCTGATAGTATCCCTGTGCTGCAAAAATTGTTTGTATATTGCATACTGGTTTAAGTATTTTTGCCTCAGGGTAATTTCAGTTTCAGGCTCCTTCAAGTTCTAATAGGGAAGCGAGTGAATAAACGTACAAATATAAGTACGTAAAGACACTGCCTCTATTCTTATCACAGAGGGCTTGATCTAAATTTTTTAACACATAGAAATGAAAACACTGCAATTAGTGTTACCTTGTCGATGTCAATCCATGTTGATTTCCCTTGTAATCTTTCTTTCAAAAGAATTTTTGATAACATATACAACAGTTACTTTCAATTCAAAGTTTTTTCTTTTTTTTTTAAAAAAAAAGAATAAGAAACATAGTGAGTTTAATCACTGTATACCCAAGGGTACTTTCAGTTCCACTTCTGGTATATTTATGAAAATTCTGGGCTTACCTCGCATATCTCAGTTATGTTTTCTCCAGTCTTTCACGGCTGACAGAGTTACAGATGTAACTGAGATAAGTTAGCTAGCATTAGATGGTTGGCATCCTTAAAAAAAAAAAAAAAGAAAAAACTTGGGGCTGATGAGCTAATTCTATTCTAAGGGTAAGTAAAGAAATAATTTTATAATCAGGAATTTTATGTAAATGATTCAAAATATTTCAAGTTGACTCATAGACTTGTGTCCTTCATTACAAAATTTTGATTTAATTTAAATGAAATATTTAAAGTCTTGACAATAAAAGAACAAAAGAACTTGGTACAGAAAATACAAAACAATATGTACTCCGTTATGTCCTCTTAACATTTCCCCTCTTTATCAAGAAAAAAAAAAAAGAAAAAAAAGCAGCAGCCTACACAGAGCCAATTACACAGAGGAATCATAAGCAACTGCAGCTTGTGAAAATATTGCCAGTCACAAATTTACCATGACACAATGCAGAGGAAGCTATAGTTTGCAGCCCAAGCTGTCAAGTATGATTTTGGAAGTCTCAAAAGGCATAGTTAAATTTAGCCACATTAGGAAGATATTCAAGGGAGATGGCTAAGAAGCAAACAGGAACTATTGCGTTCCTGTTATCTTTCCCAACTTGTGTTTGTAATACCAACATTAAAGGAAATGCTGAAACTAGTGAGAAAAAAATCAGTGCAGTAGGATTCAATGGAGAGGAGAAACTGTAGCATCTGTGGGGTGTGGGGCTGCAGCAAATATGGGCTACCTGGGGGCTAATGCAATGAGATTTATGCTGCGACTTGGGGGGGGGAGGGTGGACAGAGGGAGGGAGGGAGGGAGGAAGGAAGGAAGGGAGGGAGGGAGGGAGGAAGCAAGGAAGGAAGGAAGGAAGGAAGGAAGGAAGGAAGGGCGTTCTCAGCAGCAGTGACAGATGAAGTAGGAATACTTGATTTGAGAGTAATGACAGTAAAGGATTAAAGAATCGTTTTGGTTGTAACGGAGATTTGTACTGATTTATTGAACCTATTTCTCCATCGCAGCTAAAGTCCTTCAAATGACTTTGTGTGTTATTTAGGAACTGCAATAGTACAAAAAAAGATTACTTACTAGAGGTGCATTCATCTCTACTGTATCCACTGTTTTTCCAGTATTGAAAGTGAAGGGCCTTATTATACTTCCATTGAAGGAGTGGCAAAACCACTGTTGATTTCAAGTGGAATAAAACAGAAATTAAAAATAGATTTGGTACCAGAATGTCTTAATTTAAATATCCAGTTTTTAAATACAGCTGGCCAAAGCGTGGAATTAGGAAGTATATTTTGAATTTTTAAATATTTATTTTGACTGCATTTTGAATACCATAATACTGTCTTTTAAACATTTACTAGTACTGTATTTTAAATTTAATCATAGTCACTGAGCTGAGTTTCTTTTCCCTCTCATGCTTTTTTACTCATATCTGTGCAGAACATTGGACCCTGTGAACAGAGGCTGTAAACTGTATACAGTCAGCTACAGCCACATGGATATTAAGACTGAAAAGCAGGTCTGACTCGTTACCCTTGTAATAGTTTGGTTTACTGCTAAAGCAAAGGGTTTGGATATTACACTTTTATTTATTTCTTCTCTTTCTTGGATAAGGTCCTAGAAAAACCTTGATGAATATAAAAAAAAAAAATCCCCAAACTTCAGTGAAAATGTTTGTTTTATACAAAGCTATTCCTGTTAAAAATAGAAAGTGTCGATTCGCGCACACCTGTAGAAATAATGCGTGTGCAAATTGGGAAAGCAAAGTAAAACTTCTCTGGTTTTGGGACATCAACAACAGTTTTAATGGAAATTTGTATTAAATAGACTGCTGGGTAAATAGTTGGCCAATCAGACTTCTGGTTTCTCAAAAATACCGCTTCTCAGAAGTCTGTATTTGAAGATTTTAAGGCTAGAAAGCACCGTTGTGATAGTTTGGGCATATAACATCATAACATGGGCCATAGGACTTGTTGGTGCCTTTTGAAACTCAGTAGCAATCTTGATTTAAGATTCCAGCTAAAGATTATCCACACCAGTTGTTTCTCTGCCCAAAAAAACCTGCTGCTTTGCAACTTGGCGCTGTAGCTCTCCCTACTTTTGTGTGGTAGATTGGAGAGTCCTCTGCTAGCCCTTTTCCCAAATGTTGGTTCTTCTAGAAGGTTGAGATACTTCACCGTTGAATGGATCACCGTCTTTAAAAATAAGCCATTTTCCAATCCTTTCATTGTTATCAGTACTCTGCTCTGCAGTCTGTACAATTTAACATCACCCTTCTTGAAGTGCGGATAACTGAATAGGACTACTCANTGTAGCATCTGTGGGGTGTGGGGCTGCAGCAAATATGGGCTACCTGGGGGCTAATGCAATGAGATTTATGCTGCGACTTGGGGGGGGGAGGGTGGACAGAGGGAGGGAGGGAGGGAGGAAGGAAGGAAGGGAGGNCGCACACCTGTAGAAATAATGCGTGTGCAAATTGGGAAAGCAAAGTAAAACTTCTCTGGTTTTGGGACATCAACAACAGTTTTAATGGAAATTTGTATTAAATAGACTGCTGGGTAAATAGTTGGCCAATCAGACTTCTGGTTTCTCAAAAATACCGCTTCTCAGAAGTCTGTATTTGAAGATTTTAAGGCTAGAAAGCACCGTTGTGATAGTTTGGGCATATAACATCATAACATGGGCCATAGGACTTGTTGGTGCCTTTTGAAACTCAGTAGCAATCTTGATTTAAGATTCCAGCTAAAGATTATCCACACCAGTTGTTTCTCTGCCCAAAAAAACCTGCTGCTTTGCAACTTGGCGCTGTAGCTCTCCCTACTTTTGTGTGGTAGATTGGAGAGTCCTCTGCTAGCCCTTTTCCCAAATGTTGGTTCTTCTAGAAGGTTGAGATACTTCACCGTTGAATGGATCACCGTCTTTAAAAATAAGCCATTTTCCAATCCTTTCATTGTTATCAGTACTCTGCTCTGCAGTCTGTACAATTTAACATCACCCTTCTTGAAGTGCGGATAACTGAATAGGACTACTCAAGTGGTAGCCACACCACCAGCGCCAAGCAGAGAGATAGTATAACTTCTGTTCTCCTTCCTTACGTGTCCCTTTCTGTAATCACAGAACGTGTCCCTTTCTTTAAAACCCAGTATTCACAGCAGCTCTTTTGGCTGTGGCATCACACGAGGCACTCCAGTCAGGTTAGTTTACTGCCAGCATTAGCATCACGTGTATGAGTTTCTTTAGAAACCTTCACCCCTCTATTCACTGTTCCCAAAAATGGTGGCTCGCATCTAGAAATGATACAGCACACCTTGCGCGCTTCAGTAGCCTTAGAGATTGTGTAAAGAAAACCCATTTTAGAATTGTTGAACCAAAAATTTTGCATTTGGCAAGGGAAGAGATCCATATGTCTTGCATTTTCCAACAGTGAGTCATGCTTTAAGTCCTGAGTAGTCCCGCTGAATAAAGAGTAACCTTTTAAAGCACAAATTATTATACAATGCAACGTCAATGGAAGCAGGGAACTGTTGCAGACTGCATCTACACCAGTCTTAGTCTGAACCAAGAGTGCACTTCCGAAAGGAATCTCCTGACTCTCCCCCGCACTGTACTTCGGTACGCAGAGCAGAGCGGTTTCTGAGCATGAGAACTGCTTTCCGTTTGGGTGAAATTAACCCAGCCAGTGCACCTCGGGAGCAAGGCGCTGCAGCCAACCACTGCCGGCAGTCTGAGGGACCAGTGTGGGGCAGGACACCCCCAGCCCTGAGAGGCATGTGGAGGCCGATCTAGGTGCGATGCAGATGCTTGGTCCCTACAACCCCTGTTTCATCCCACCCATGCACCAGGCTGCTTGCTTATCTAGGCACAGCCACGTCTTGTTCCTTGAAACTCGTTTGCTTGCTCTGCATGTGCACTCCTCGTGCAAGGGGCTGGGTGCTCCTTGAGGCTTTCCTGACGAAGTCCCCACTGGGCTCTCTCTATAATCTGTATTAACAAGAACTCTTCAGGAAGATTAGGTCTTCTCCAGGGGTAGGCTCCCAGTTCCCACCTCGCTTTAGCCGCACTGAGAAGCATGCTAGCAGGGCTGCTCCTGCTGCTGGCCTCAGAGGGTAAGATTATCCTCACAGGACAAGCGGAGACATCCGACAGCACCGCCACAACGCTCAGGGCTCGTATACCTCCAGAATACCTGAGCAACTGGTATGTAGCTAACATCTTTCACATCCATAGCACAACCGCTGTGTAAGATTGGCTTCTCTGCAGGAGACTTGATCCCACTAATTCTCTAGGTGTTTCACTCTCTGCAGCCAGCTCCTACATAGAACCACTTTCTCTTCTAAAATCTTTGATGCGAGGAAAAAAGGCTTGAAATCATAAGCTGTCCCAAGCATTAATTCAGCACAGCTGGGGACATGCAACACTGCATGGATGAGGGAAGACAACGAAAGAGATGATCACCTCCTTCTTCTTTCTACCCCAGACTGGCAGGATGCCAAACTGTCTCTAAGAGTAAATTAGAGCAACATAAAAAAATCTCTGTTCCATATGAGGATCCTAAGGGACCCATATAGCTAGCTCAGCCCTTCGTGTCAGCCCACTAAATAGATCAGAGGAGTGCAGATTACATACATCAAAGTTTCTGATTTATTTTACCTTAAGTAATAACAACTACACTTGTTCCACATACTAAACAACATCTTCCACATCGTAAATAGGAGTGTTTCCCTAACTTACTTAGATTTTTGCAACTGCACTTTGGAAGAATCACCAAATACTTTCTCATCATCTTATATAAAGAAACAAAAATACTCTCGGCGTAACGCTTATCTCATATGCAGTGTCCCTGAGCAGCGGAAGATGTGCATTGATTATATAATGGCACAGGGAAGGAACTATGAATAGCACATCCCGGTTTGCAACCTCTGCAACAGCATATTAGCATCAAAATTCTTACCAGAAACTATTAGAATCCTATTAGATTAGATCAAGTTCCTGTTAGAGCCCAAGGAATCTAGATCTTCGCATCTCAAAAAGGTGCACAACAAAACATCACTAGAAAGTGCAGGTATCACAAGCCACATGAAGCAAGCTGTGTTGAGAAAAAGGGTAGAGAGCCTATGCTTGCTTTGCAAAATCAAAACATTTATGACAGCTTTGCCTTCCAAAAACTTTGAGACGAGGTGTCCCATATTGCTTTTTGGGTTTTGATAACGTTTTACTGAAGAGGTCTGCTTGTATGAGTGCTCACAAATTAAGCAAAAGCTTTCACTCTGGTCCAAACATATCAGTGAAGTAACATGTATAGAAAAAAATACCAGTGATGGTCTCAATTCCTGAAAATATCTTAGTCAATCCGAATTTCCTTTTAAATTGAAACTCTTGGTATTAACAAGTGGCTAAATGAGAAACCGTTTTTTGATTTTGCAGAGCAGTTGCTTACATGAGTGACTCTATGAGAACATTTATCTGAAAAATATCGAATACTGTAAAGATGCTCACAAAATAGAAAACAAAGCTTACTGCTGCAGAGGTGCTAAATTATTACTATTATTATTATTAACAACAACAACAACAAAACAACAACAACGACAATGACAACAACACAACAATAATAATAATATGTAAAAGTCTTTACTTTCCCACCACAAATCGTCTGGCGGGACAACTCATCCACTCATAATAGGAAAGACAGGCATTCATGTTTGACATATTTCTAAGTGCGTGCTGCAGAACTAGTGCCTACCATGTCATATTTCAGCTTATAGAATATCTACGTATTGCAACAAAAGAATTGCCTACTGCAGCTGTATCCAAATAGTCTCGAGGCATCTATTCAAGTTAAAACACCAGTTCAATTTTCATTATTGTATTGAAAGTTTGTATATTGATTCTCTTAAAAACTTAATTAGCAGATCCACATTTTTTACAGTTCATAACAGGAGTAAACAATTAAAATGTATATTTCAGACTCTTTTTGAGAGGAGAACTATTTAACTACAGCTACGTAAAAGTAGAACCAATTATTTGTTTTTTAATTATTCACTTCTTCAAGAGAATATACTTTGTCAGAGAACAGAAAAACCTAGTGTGGAGGGAAAACATAGTTAGAAACAGTTACCAACACAATACGCGGTGAAGAAGCACTAGAAAAATAACAATGGCTTTCATCTTTTAAAATGCAAAGTATTTTGTCTTATGATCCCATTATCTCCACAGCAGACCAACCCTGCTAGCCCTTGACTTTGATTGTTTAAGGTTTAGGTTTCCATTTTAATGAGGGTAAGAAACCACAGCTCTGGCTTCCTTCATTTGGAGCTGCAGGGCCGCGGCACTGCCGCCGATCACCATCGCTGCGTCACGAGTTATGAAACCAAAAATAAGACTCTTAAAAACCTGGGGATTTCTTTTATACATGGTCGCTTTGGGGTCTTTCGTTACACAAAGGACAAAATTACTGTAATGGCCAGAGCAGCGATCCACTCTTCTGTCTTTTACTCTACCATCACTTTAAAGTTGGGTTCTTTTTGGGTCCTTTTATTTCATTTTAATTGAAAAAACCCAAGTCTTTCTCATGGATTCTGTGCTGCTCCCCTTAGCCAAGCATAGCTTGAAAAAGTGCCTTCTTTGATAGACTTCATTTTAAGTTCTCGGCAAGCATTACATCAATTTTTAACCTCGTCTCCCTCGGGGCTAGCTGCAGCCTGCTGGCGTAGCTGAGACCCTGCCTGCCGTCGCCGCTGCTCAGACGCAGCTACACACAGATGGTTCAGACTGGCCATAGGAACCAGTTCAGAAAGCGAGGAGAGGCGGGCAGCCGTAGCCCTTCAGACTCGCTCCCTTCTGCTTGTCCTGCTTCCTGCAGGACTTACACTGCGCTGGTAATGGGCAGCGGTTGTGCCCAGTTAAAAAAGAGTAAAAGTCACTTCGTGTGGTATCCAGATGAGGTTGCAATTTAATTTCCCTGCCATCACAAAACCTTCAGTTCCCCACCACCCCATCGTCCCTTGCCTACCTCTGTCTCCCTGCCTGCTCAGCAGCAGAGCATGCGTGGCCAGGCTCTGGCCAGCCTGTGACAAGCCGGCTGGGTGCCCAGCTGGGACCCATCAGCTTTCTGAGCCAGAGGTTCCAAACACTGTGGCAGGTACACGGCCAGGGCATCCAGGCGGCTGTAGCATGAGCGTGTGCTGCTCCTCAGCAGCGAGAAATCAAACACGTGGCTTGGAAGGCTGCACTGGGATAGACCTGCAACTGCTGCCCCTCACAGGAGCCTGCTGCCCAGGACATGCCCCCTGCCCCAGTGCTTCGCTGCCAGCAGCCCTCCTGTGCTGTGGCTGCACAGCCTGCGGTGCCGAGCTGGCCTAGCCACGCTGAGCCACAAGAACCGGGCCTCGTGGAGGGGCTGAGAGCTGAACAGCTCTCTGCAGAAGTCAGAAATGGGAACGGTCCCAGTGTCTGTGGTGGGCGACCAAGCCTTGGAAGCTACTAGAGTCTTGACTTGCGACCGTTTTCTGATGACTTTACCTCATTCGTAAGCCCATAGGACTTTAATAAAACCTGCAAACAAACTAAAAGCACAAGAAGTAAAAATTCAGTGCCATCTCACTACAAATCCGCAGGGGCTTTTGTTTGTTTACATTGCTGAGCAATAAAAACCTAGTGTGGGTTTCGCTTTTGAAAAAAAAAAGTCAAATGGGAGACATTTGCTTTTGTGCCTGCCTAAGTGCTGATGGCCTTGTGCTGCAACCTCTAGGCCCTGAATTTGACAACGAACCACATCAGCCAGCAAGAACATTTCCTGGTGTTTTGAGAGTTCTCATTTCAAGGCGTGCAGGGATGGCCATAGCAATGATCTTTGTTGCGCTTCCTCGGACGACATCGTGCGTTTCCGTAAAAGCTCCCAGTGACAGCACATACGCAGGCTTTGGGCTAAACGTATGACGAGCATGAAATGCCCTTTGACGTCAACATCAGACCAAAAAAGAGTGGAAAGGTCATTTGGAAAAAAAAACAGTAATAAATATGACTTTCGGGGCTGCGCGACCCTCCCTGTCACCAGGACGAGGCCACCGGGGCAGGCACCCGGGCGACATCCAGATAATCTTATTACTTGCATGACATTAGCCATGAGGCCGGGCGTGGGGGTCTCGGGGGCCGCGACCACCAAAAAAAAAAGGGCAGCGGCCGCCTGCGACCGGCCAGACCCCACTCCGGCTCGGGGCAGAGGCAGCAGCACCGGGCCCCGCCGTGCTTGGGGGGCTGCGGGGCGG
>VZSC01010759.1:251298-420380 GCA_013398225.1 Steatornis caripensis
GGGGTTTTTTTTTCCCCCCCTTTTTTTTTTTTTTTTTTTTTTTTTTTTTTGCGGGACCGCTGGGCCGAGCAGCCGTGCGCGGGGCTGCCGTCGCGGTGGTGGGTGTGCTTTCGTGTGCCCCCGGGCGGACCGACCCCCGACCCCGGGGCCGCGCAGTTTCTGGAGTGGCTCCCTACTTCTGAGATAGTATTTTAATGTGGGTGGGTTTTTTTTTTTTCTTTTCAGAAAAAAAAAAAGATAAACGTTCAGGGGGAGGGAAAAACGCGAGGTGTTCACGCTCAAGTGTGGAGTTTGCAGAGCCCGGGTGGGGGAGGGGATCCCATTCATCGCCAGGGCTTGAATCAGCAGCGGGCGGAGGGGCCGATCGCTCCCGTACATCGAAGTTTACTCCCAAGTAGGTAAACAAGTTGCACCCCCCCCTTCGCCCCCCACCTCCCCCTCCCCGGTGATGTGCGCTGCTGCCAACCCCGTTGCCGGCGCTGCAGGCCGACGGAGGGGCGGCGGTGCTGCCGGGGGAGGCCCCCGGGGGTCTGGGTGCCGGAGCCGGGGGGCTGCAGACCTGTTGCGCGCCGGTTTGTTCCAGGCCAGCCCGGCCGGCCTCGGTGCGGTCCCTGGAGGGCAGCGGGGCGCTGGGTGCAGGCAGCCGCGGGGCGGGAGGCCGGTGGGCGCCCTTCCCCCGACTGCTGTCACCTCCCCCGGCCCGTTCCCCATTTTGTGGTGCTGGTTTGGGCTCGGCGGTTGGTGCGATGCGTCGGTTCGGTGCGCGGCTCGGTGTTGGTGTGGTGTGATGCGATGTAAAGCGGGTGACCCTTGACCTATTTAATGAGGTGGTGTTGGGTTCTCGGGTAGGCATCGCACAAAAAGGGGAAAAAACACAAAGCCACACCCTAAAAGTTAGGCTTGCATATTAATTTTTCGAAGTCGCTGTTCAGAGTGAATAAAGGCTTTCCTTTATGTTGCCTTAACATGCCTCTTGCTGTTCTCCACCAGGATTTGTACGGCGCGTTTTTCCTTTCTTGACGCCCAAGTCTTAAAGTGCACGCGCACGTGTGTGCATGTGTGCGCGCGCGTGTGTGTGTGTGTGTGTGTGTGTGTGTGTGTGTTGGTGGGGGAGGGGAAACGGTCTGTTTGGTGGGGCTTGTTTGAGTGTTTTCACGAAAAAGAGAAAATATTGCGGCATAACGTTGCAGAAAACTGAAATAGTCCGTTGAAAAGAGCGCTCCTCAAGCGATGATTTGAATAAAATGGAGCGTAAAATTAGAATTTCAAGACTGGTATTTTGCGCTGATAGTTTAAAAACAAATACATTGTGCTGGAGGGAAATCTGATTGTAGGTAATAAATACAAGGTCTTTCCTTGTGACAAATATAATACCTTGTCTTTCTTCCTTAGCCATTTATTAGCAAGTCTTTAACTGAGACTGTTCGTGTGGCGTGTACGAGATTTAACATAACATACCTCGCTTCCCACGTGGCTGCGCATGCTGAATTTAGGCCTCTTCCTGTCCTGCAGTTAGTGTACTGTCAAATACAGAGACACTGGGTAGGTTTTGGAGGAAATGTAATCATTCTGTGATAACAGATGTTGTTGGCAAGGGAGCAGGATTGTCCTAGTGTGTTTCGGAGTTGATTTGGGTTTTTTGTTTGTTTTCTTTTTTTAAAAACAATTACAGGTAATAATTGCAACATCTCAACTACAGTGATAGTAGAAAAGAGAAGCTTTCCTACTGAATGTTTGTAGAGGGGGTGGGAGGAAGAAGGAAAGTGAGAGGGGGAGGATGCTATCATGTTAAAAATACATTAAACCTTTCTTGGACTATGCGCAACAATGGTAAAAGTGGTGCAGATTTGAGCAGAGCTGCCGTAGTCATCTCAGTTTAACACCTTCAGTGAGCTAAGCAACAACCGGGGCTGTTTTTTCTCCCTCTAAGATGAAAAAGTATGTTTCGAAAGGAAAGAGGATTAAAAATTACACATACACGTAAACACTGGCAACTACACAACTGTCCAAGTCTCATAGGGCAAAAAAAACCCCAAACCCCTTCTGCAGAGAAGCTGTCATCTGAATGCATCGTCTGCCCTTCCCCCACCCGATTAAGTAAGATAACTCCAATGTCCTCTGCCGTGCCACTGCTGTGAGTTTTGCTGCTGGTTCTTCTTTTCAGTGGGTGGCAAGCATCCTGCGTGCTCCACAATAAGAGTATCGAAAGAGCAGAAGTAAGTTAAATCCTTGATAGGGAAGGGGGACATGTGTGCATGTGGAGTTGTAAGGCTTCTGCTCTGCCAGTTTGTCCGGTTTTGGCCCTCCCACTTATTTACGGATGGCCTTTTCCCATTTCCGTGGCAGAAGCAGACCTGTTGTCTGCTTGACATCTCTTTAACGTGCTGCGGTTCCTGGAAGAGCTTCCTGAATGGAGGAGGCTCCTCCAGCAGCATCAGTCATTAAAGGCCTACATCCCTGAGCTTGGAAGGAATAGGGGAGAATATCCATCAGTGCGGATGGGATGTTATTTCTTGATAGTTGAGCTAAGTCAGCAGCGCGATACGCTTAGGATTCAGCAATATGCTGAATTCGACTCATCATGGAGACGAGGCTGGAAAGCCTATCCCTGAGCTTTAGCCTGGTGATGGCTGTATATAGCTCGCGGATGGGTGCTTCGGTGCTGTTAGCTCTTGTTATTTTCTGTTGGTTTCTGTTCAAGTCCAGTGTTAGAATTCATGCTGTATTCGATATTGAACCAATGTTGTTTATATTTTAGTAGCGCCAAGCGGCCCCCGTTGAAATTAGGACCGTTTTGGGAATATCGTAGGCGACAGTTCTTGCCCTGAAAAGGTTGTAATGTGAGTAAGTGAGGGAGACAAAAAGCCAGGAGGGTAAATGGCGGAAAAAACTGGCTCGGGGGAATTGCAGCTGATTGTAGTGCCTTATCTGTGGGACAGCAGTGTGACCTCAGTGGGTAGGAGAGGAGAGAGTTGTTAGCACCTGGCAGCACCGCTACAATGCGTTGGGCTGCTCTGCCCAAAGAGGGTGCGGGCATCCTTTCACCTACGTGATGTGGGATCTGTACCCTGCATTCTCTTTACAATTACTCTTTTAATTCCTAGTATTATTTTAGATTATGTACACCAGCCTGCCTATAAAATGATCAAGGTTTTGTAACTCTTGAGGGCAGATTCCTTTTTTTTCATAATCTTCATTATGAGGCAAGATGGAAGTAATTTTGTAAACTCTTTTTCAGCTGCTAAATTAAACTCCATTCCCTCTTCCCCTCCCTCATCTTGCCTATTTTTAGTCAGGAGGAAACAGCTGACCTCTTTACAGCAAGAACCCAGACCCCCTGGGTGCCATTTATAGGTTTCTACCAAATGGCCTACTTGGACAAGTTGGTTGAAATGAAACAAAAACATTGGAACTACGGCTCTACATAGGAATAGCAGCCTTCCTGTCAATACAAAACCTGTCATTTTAATGATACTGAAACAAATGTCTAAAGGTGAAAAATGAGATTTAGGTTATTTTTCTTTTCTTTTGTAGACAAGAGAATATTTTAATTTTTTTCTTTTTGTGGTGGGGGGCTGTCTGGTCATTAATATCATGGAATTTCATGTAAGAATGACTGACGGTATTTTGTTTTACAAACACAAGAAGCCCCCTGAAGTTAGGACTGTGTAAAGAAACTAGGTGGAATCAAAGAAGGATGTTCGGTCTCTTAAGACCAGGTCATTGTTTCTTGCCAGTTTTCTTCTTGTGTAGAGATCTGATCCCAGAGAGAGATTTGTGAATAATAGTTACTAGTATTTAGTAATTCCATAGAAATATAAAAAAAGGTTTCTTCAAGCTTAACTATGGATACGTGGCTGTTCTTCAAAGTTAAGGAGCATAGGCATATTGCATCGCTTTTCTTGTGCATGTTTGTATTTAGTTTAAGTGATACTGATGCTTTAAAAATACTGGACTCTAGCAGCAGGTATTGGATGTCTTAATTTGTTGTTTGAGGAGAGAAGGGGATATGGGAGTACATGCAGTCTGTATATTTCCTCTGTCCAGGTCCCAGCTGCCAGTCCTTTCCTTTACTCTGGGTTACTGGTATGACTGTTGTAGGAACAGAGGCTTGGAGTTAGGCACATCTGATGATTTTTGTCATTTTGTTGACTTTATGCAATAAACGGGGCATCACAGTGTTTAACCCAGTTTCTTGACCTTCTCTGTTTGTAGTACGAACGGTCAATATGTGTCTGCTTGTCCTATTTAAATTGGAGTGCCTGTAGAGATTTGTAATTTTATATGACGTTATAACAGAATTTTATGCCAAGAACCCTATGGTATTCGTTCAGTATAAAATCGTGATAGTAGTACCGTAGTATGAAGAAGCAGTTATTTTAATATTTTAGCTAAGTGTATTGCATAAATACCATTTGGCTTGGATGTTGAATCTTACTTATTTGCTATGAGAGGTTACACAGTACACTAAAGACAGGGACAAAACAGTGCCTCTTCATGTTTAGGTGACACGGCTTGTGGCCTGTTCATAAGTAGGCCACAAGTCGTGTCACCTAAGCATCAAGACGTGCTGTTCTGTCCACGTGTTTAGTGTACTGTATGCTTTTTAAAAAGCAGTGTTCTCCGTTAGTACTTAACGGTTACTCTATACATTGCTCCACTGCCATTCAAAACATGATTGCATTTACTGACCTAAATTTAATTTGATCTCCTAGTTCTTAGTTACAGTTTAACCTCTTACTACTATGTAGTGGGTTTAGAATGCATTTTCTCACATACAATCATAACTTTTTTAGGTGGAAAGGTGTGGTAACATCAAATGTGATTTAATTTTTCTTTTTCCCCAATCGAAAACCAGCTTTCCCATACCTGCAATAAATTATTGATGTAGCAAAGAAGCAACGTTTTTCCCTTAGGCCATTAAAAATACTCAGAAAATATCCTTTGACGTTATCTTCAAGAAAACAAAGAGGATTTTCTTTTGGTGGATGGATTCCCTTTGTCATTCTGCAGAATAAAACATTTGTTGTGCCGCTTTTTGAAGGCAAGAAACTGCACCGGATGTACGACTTTGGCTTGTGCTGCGTGTTGCTGGATAGCACTATCATCTCTTCATTAATCCTCTACCACTGAGTGGAGACTCTGCAGAATATTCTCCATAGTTCAAGAGTGAAGCCAACTATTTACGATTTATATTTCTGAACAGAATCATCATGTTGTAATAGCACCGCTGAAAGGAAGCTGCTGCATTGTTATGGTTAACACATATACAGCTGTTGTTGTGCTTCGTGCTTAGAAGTGTCCACTGATGAGTTTCTGCCGATTTGAACACAGCCCTGTAGCCTACAGCAAAATCATTGGAAAGATGTTCTTTCAAAAGAATTGACCTTCACAGTGTACAGTTAATACATACATGAGATTTTTATAAACTGAAGTAAAAACATGGATTTTTTTGCAAATCCATGTATATTGGTAACTTAGAATTAGGAATTGTTATAACCGTATGATAGTTTCAGTGTCATTTAGCAGCTACAGGCTGGTTGTTGTCTGTGCCAGTGGGTTTAGTCTAGTTGCTGCTGGCAGAGGATAAGTGGGCGTCCAGAGACCCATTAGTATTAAGACTTTTCTAAGCGCATAGTCTCAGTTGGGATTGTTGGCCAGTAATCAGTTCCACAAATATTAATTGTTCAAAATTAACTGCACTAATTGCCGTATGTGTGTGCACTTGCACGTCTGCATATGTACGTAGATAGCCTTGAGGTAGTCCAAAAAGTAGCTTTGGAGTAAAAAGGAGTCACACTGAATTTGGGGAACAGTGCTGGGATGTGATGGATAGGCTTTCAAACCCTGAACTAGGATATGCTCAGGTTTCAAGCTCCAGTCAGCAGCACCTGAGGTGGTGCAGAGCCAGCAAAATTAATGTCGGACTGGGCCAGGCTGGATGTCAGGTTTTGGGGGAAGGTGGAGGTGCAGCATCCTTTAACGATGTACCCACTGAAATGTGGCAAAGTCAGGAGTGGATACTGTGCTTGTACATCTTACTGAGCATGGTGAGGCCAGGAGCGGACGACTAGGGTACCATATGTGGCTGAGGGGTGCATTCAAACTTCAAGTGATAATCTCTTAATTTTTTCCTCCTTTTTTAAAAAAAAAAAATTGTTTAGTTTTTGGGTTCTCTCAGAAGTAAAATTTACACCTGATCAGAATGGAGAGATTGAGGGGAAATTACCCTTCCCTAGCATTCCCAACAGATAGGGTCAAGCTTTGCTGGTGGGGTAGGGCAGAGAATCCTAGCACAGACAGCGCCTGTTCGTATTGTGGGGATTAGTTTCCAAGGGTATCTATCTGGTGCTTTTTATAGTCACAAACCAAAGTTAACTCTTCTCATGCCCACTTACATGCACACATGAACTAGACTCCTAGGAATTAATTTGGTTACATAATTGACTGAAACACACCAAATCTTTTCTAATTTTTTCAAAAGGTATTGGTAATGCTGCCAATTATATGCATTCAGCTCTCTCTCATTGTAGCTATACTTTGACTGCTGGTGTTTTTTACTTTTTGGATTGAGTTTTGTCCTTTTTTAATGTAAGAGCTTCTGTAGTTTTATATAGTTAATGTAGTTTGTTTTTAATTTGTTGACTTTTAAACTAAAATAATGTAATCTGGAAGGCACACAGATGAAAGGCAGGCCTGAGGATTATTCTAATGAGGAACACATCTTCCTTCCTATCCCAGTTCTTAAAAATGAAAGTGAAAAACAGAAGCAGGTACATTTTTAATAACATTGCATGATGTTCACAAAACAGATTTTGTATTATACTGTGAAAGCTATTCAAGGTTTCTTTATTCCATTTTGACTATTACTGGGATTTTTGGGGTTGGTGGTGTTATAACTCATAAACAATGCTCATTTGTTTTTGTCAGAATTTATATTAAGAAACCCAAACATGCTCGACTCTGATATTTCTGCTTGTATCAATAAATATCTTACATAACCAGTTAATTTGAATGAGCCAATTAGTTTAAAAGTAGTGCGTGACAGTGTATTGTAAAAATTCATCCAGCTTCATTCTCACAGGATTTTATGTGCTTGGAGAAAACATAAGGCAAGCTGAAAGGATGGTCCTAAATACAGTGTTAGAATGGAAGGAAAGAACCTATTTATTATATACAGCTCAAATTTACTATTAAATTTGAGCTGTATGTAATACATAAATGTAATAATGTATGTTTACTAAAGCATTAACATAACCATTACTCTCACTGGTGATGAACGAAGGCAACTTTTGTGGGAGACTACCATCATGCCTTTACTACCTAGGCTGGTAGTGCTAGGTAGAGGCTAGGTAAAAAATGGTAAGTAGCTTAGGCTTTGATGGGCAGTTTACAAGAAGGATAAAGAGGAGTGGGAGTAGGTTACCTCAAAAGCTAGACTCCACTGGGTTTAACCTGCTGACCGTCAAGTAGTCAACAAAAATTTTTTAGGAATTTTTTGAAATGTATTTTTCTTCTTGGCTGAGAAGGCATGCGTTCAAAACGCTGTCCTGTGCATTTCTTCAGTCTTCCGGTGGTCATATATATGGTATGTGGGTGTTTTCTAATACGTTAGTGTTATTTTGTGGTTACAGCAATGGCTTTTTGTATGTGTCTGTTTTTTCTAATGTTCTGTGTGTTTGTATGCATATGTGCTCACTGCTGGATTAAATTTTTTGTTCTAAATTTTTCCTCAGGGTAAACAATACGTTCTTCATGGTATCTATTACATTACCAACAGCATGTATTTTGGGTTAAAAAAAGCCACTTGAAGCATGGAAGGGTTCTGTGCTCTCTAATGGCAACAAGTTAAATGCAATTATATATTGACGATTTGATTATACTCGGTGAACGGTGGCTTTGTAGATAAGGTTTGTTGTGAGTAGCAGGGGTTTATGTACATGGAGTCCAGTGTAAAAGAAATACATTTAATTTTCTCTTACTAAAAGTATATAGTGACCTGTATCCTGTACATATTTTAAAAACGTTCAGATAATTACAGTGAATACTTTTGTAGTTACTTACTCCTGTATTTGTATTGCCATGAGATTATTTTGAAGTACATTTTTTCTTTTTTTTGAGTAAATTTGAATATGTATCTATTAAAAGAAAAAAATCAGTTCCTTAACATCTTTACAAGGCAATTGATAGGGCACTCCTTTCCATAGCATGATAATTTATTTACATTCCACTTACAGTAGAATGTAAATGATTTATCTGCCTACCATCCTACAGAACTAATATAAAGATTTTATTAATGACTTGTTTTGAAGAATTTTAAAAATCAAAACACATTGTCAATTTATTTTGTTGCTAGTTTATTTAAAAGTGTCAATGCAAAATTCTACTTCACTAAAGTGCAATCCCATTTTCCGTCAACTTATAAATTAGGATAGCAAAGTATCAAAAGAAAATTATGAAAAAAAAGTTTCATCTCCCTTTTGGTGGTCAATTTAGAGTTAGAAGTAATGATTGCTTTAATTAGTTAATCTTTTGTTAATCTGGAAGTTAGTTTCTTGGCCAACAGAGTTGGATTTAGGGTATTAGATTGCTTCTGAACAAGCCTCTGTTGGGATTTTCCAACCTTTTTGCTTTTAAACTACTTTTTTTAACCCCCCTCCCCCCAATGAAAGCTATTGGAGTTTCCAGTGAAGTTTAAGAGATTACATTTTAATGGATATTTGCTACGTTTCATGGTTTTTCTTACTGTCAGCTCCACAGTACACGGGGTAACTCCAGCAAGGACAGAGTTGACAATGCATTTGTGTTCTGAATGTTCAACAAATCCTGTTATAGCTATGGCCTGATAGTGCAAAAATGTATTTGGCGTGCGCAGGAGACTTCTAGGATCAGGCCTTATATGATAGCAGCACAGATTCTTGACTGATTAAGTAAATGCTTCCTAGACTTTTTTAAAGCGGCAGATGACGTGCGTGGTTTTAGCTTTAGTCCTGACAGCATTCTTGTAGTGAAACAGAGACTGTGGTGTCCCCTTCCTCTCCTGTAGCCCACATAAGTAAGACTTTTTTTGTATGGCATAACTTCCATGATCTATTTTGAATACCATTCTTATCTGAATCCTCACAATGTTCTTTGAAGTTTCCATAGCTGACAAACACGAAGGTGAGATTTAGAGCCCAGTTTCTTTAAAATGTGCAGGAGCTGTGTTGGCCATGTTGAAATTTACTTAGGCTTAATACTTTGCAGTATAGAGTGTAAGACTTGGCAAGTTGAGTTTGCAAACACATTCATTGAAAAGTGACTAGCTTAGATGGATGGTGGGAACCTGTGACTTTTTCAGTCAAGTGCCCTTAGTTTTTCAGGCTAGCCCATGTCAAAAAGTCTTAAGAAACTCTAGCGGCAGCCATCTATAAAGCAACTGGCAAGCAGTGTCAGGATGCTCTCGTCGTTGCCTGTTTAGATCCTGTGTAGTCTCAAAACTATTCTGCCAGCCGTGACCTGTCATATAAGAAGCCCAACACGTCAGGCCCAGCACCTTATGCTTGTCTTTTGCGGCAGGGTTACGAATGCCATACCCTCTGTCGAGACCGTGTGCCGACCTTCCCACGCAGTGATGGGTATACCCCACGCCTTCGACGTTGGCCAGAGGCTGGAGCTGTACTTCCTCTTACCCATTCTGCAATGAGTCTCAGCAGTCTGGATCTCGTTGCTTTCTACGGACCACAGTGCCAAGCGTACCTCAGCTTCTGGAGTTGCAGGTCCTGCAGCTGGCAGGGTTGACAGCAGGGAGGCTCATTTGGAAGGCAGAAGCCTGACGGTGCATAGTGCAGCGCTTCATTCTTCATGTTAGGTGCTGGCCGTAGAAATAAATATGAAGGTTTCACTGCTTCTAAATGCAAAAATAACTTAGAATGGGTATGTCTGTGTACTGGTGATGTGGTGTATATGTTTTATTTCAATTTACTGTTTTTCTCTGGGGTGGTTGCTCTGTGTTTGTCAACAATGGATAAGGAAAACTACGCAGAAGGAGTGTTAAGGAGCATTTATTTTTCTAACTTTAAAAATAAATTTTCTGACTCAAACTTTTTCATTTGATGACTCAAACATCTACAGATAGTTGATTTACATAAATACATAATTATTTATGCTTTTAGCAGTGTCTTAATTGTTATTTTTGTCTTTGGAAATACATGTGGTTATTTCTCTGGTGTTTCAAGCGCAGAGAATGTCTTGCCAGCCTATTTAACGCGCTAACGTATGTGAGAAAGTATGTACTGTGGCCTGAAGCATCATTTATGTATTTGCCAATTGCCTCAGTCTTTTAATTTCTGTTTGTATGCATTGCGTTTGGTTAGGTTGAATTTATTATTGATTTCAACTGTTTGCAAATATTCTACTGTCAGACCGTTCGCTTGTGTCTCCTTTGAGCCAGCATTTTACCATCATTAGTCTATGGATGTGTTCTGTTGAATGTTAGCCAAATGCATTCATAAAAACGGTGAAATTAAAAGAAAGGAAAAGTAGGAGAGCTGTGTGACCTATTGTTTGTAAACAACATTATGAAACTGCCTTTCAGTGTTTGACTATACTACTTTTTTTTTCAAGTTTTCCGTTTTTATTCTCTCATGTTTTCAGAGCTTCCCATCATGCACAGCTATTTGCTCAGATGTTTTAATTGCTGTTTCTTTTTTTTGTTGTTATGTTCTTGTTTGGTTTGCTTTGTTTTTGAAGACTAAAGCTGCTAGGTAAATAACAGCAGTAATATTTACCAGTTCTCTAATTCTGTAGTTTCAAACCATGGCTTGCAAGCTGCTAGGGCACAGACAGACTGTTTTTTTAGAGATCTATGGAGGGGGGGTGGCGGGAAAGGAAGTCTATTGTCATTCTGTTAAAATTCATGATACAAGGTATCTTTATATGTCCACAAATTTAAAGAGATTAAAAACCACTGATTTAATTATACTGTAAAATTCTTAAGGATGTGCTGATATCTATTTTTATGACTTAGTGCTTTGTGGGTGTATATACGATTATGCAAGTAATAATCTTTGTTTTCACAGAAGGTAATTTATACCAACATTAAATTTTGGCATCAGTTTTGTTATATTGTGTACATTTTAATCAAAATATCCCATCTCTTTTGTAGGGCTGTGATCAGTATTCTGTGATAGAACACAGATCTGGCTGATCCTTAGTTGCACAAAGAATAATCTAGAGAGGAGCTTTTGGATTCCCTTAGTTTGTGTTTATCAGGTCTGTCACATAGCGAGCCTGCTCAGCTGATTTTTATTTTCTTTTTTTTGGGTCTTCTGCAGTACAGGTTTTGTTCTAGCCTTTTATATGGTACCATCGCATTTCAGTAAATCCAAATTCTTGCATTTTAAAATGTCAGGAATTCTGTTATTTGATGTTGCTACATTTGTGTTGTCTCCTCAGCTTGAGAGCAGCACTCCTTGCTAATGTTAGGAGGGGTTAGGTAGAGGAGAGGTGTGTATGGTGAGAGTGGGGGTGGGAAGTAAAACAGGCTCTGGCTGTTTACACATTCCAGGCAACCATAGATCTGCTCTCTTCGAGGCCTGAAATATTTTCCTTTTCACTATCAGTTTTGCAGATCTGGGGTATTTGGGCACACTGCCAATAAAAATAAATGGTAATGTGTTAATCTCTTAGATTGAAATGTAATAAACCATATTTTACCTTTCTGTGTGTGCGCATAAGAACAAAGATTAACAGCACTTTCTAATTAGAATATGACATCTTCAAAAATACTGAAAAATATTACTATTGCTATGCTTTCTTCAAGAATTGCCTATAAAAGGACAAAGTAAATTTGACTCATTCAGTTTTGCTGGTTTATTCCAAAGGGAAAATCGCATAATCAAAATATTTTTGCTAACTAGATTTTCTGTTTTCAGCATGATAACCTTTGGCTCAGGGAGGTGACGGCGAGTCCCTTTTTCTGATTTCCATGTAATGCGTATATGTACATGCATTTTTCTCATTTATTCTAAGGTGGGTTTAGTCTGCTTTGTAGTCTTTAATTTGATTATTCTGGTTTCCAGCACTTATGTTTCAGAGTTCTGATGAAATCAGATACACAGAGCCATCCACCTGCATGTCTTATTTTTTTTTTTTAATATTGGAAAATACTTCCTGCAGCCTGCACTAAAATACAGACTCAGCAGGCAGGCAGATGAATAATGATTTCTTCCAGGTTCTGCATAATGTAATGAACAGACCTTCTGTTTATTATTATTTATTATCAATGTTTGTATACATGTGATTTCCTTCCCTGAAGCTTGCTTTCTTGGATTTCTTAACGCTGTATGCTGTGTGTGCCATTATTGGTTTTTCCTGAGTGGTGCAGTAATGCCACTTTGTCACTGCAGCAAGTTGCTTTGTCACTGGAACTTGACGTGGCTCAACTTCGTATTTGTTTCTGCTTTCTAAACAAAATCTGTTGTCCTCCAGAAATATTACCATGCAATTATGACATGGAAAAAAGGACAGTCCCACTGAGATAACAGCTGTTACCTTCATTCCTAAGACCATCCTAGCACATGCAATGCAAAAGGTGATTCAGATTATACCTTTTTTTTCCAAAGGCAGTTAATTGCTTAAAACCTCACCTAGCTGTGATGGTCATCTAATTGTCGTTTAGAGGCATTAAACCTCTTTTGGAGAAGCTGTAGGCTACTTCAGCTAGATCACCAGCAACTTGGATAAACACATGGTAATATCTCTCTCTTGACTACACTTTTAGGAGTAAAGTACTGCTCTCACCCTGAGCGACCTGAATCTAAAGCCAGAGGTTGTTTGGGGTTGCTGTCAGGCGAGATCAGACTGTAGAGTATAACCTAAATGGAAGTAAACACTAAGGTTACCTCATTATTTCTGTGCTTTTATGACAGACACTCAAGACTTTGTATACTGGCAGTGGCTTGTGCTGATTATGGTGTTAATAATTTGTGTCTCTAGCACGTGTACTTTAAGAGGCCAACATTTTGAAGTATAGATATCTAAGTAAGTGGCTTGGTTTTCAGAAGCTTTGGATAGGTGCAGCTCCAATTGAAATCAGAGTAATTAATGGCTGCCTAGTGCTTGGATAAGTAATTACTCTTAATACAGGCGTGCATCATAGCCTTCTGACAGCAGACGATCACCTCCCTCTCTTCCCGCTAAGTTAAATAAAGTCGAATTTTTAGAAGTATTTTAAAAAAAAAAGATCCTACCAAGTAACTACTGCCAGTCTGTATATAGATTTTTTTTTTTTTTTTCATCTTCACATGTTTCTTGAAAGGGCAAAATCTGGTCCTGATCCTCAGAAGCAGCTCCTCACATTTAAAATACAGCTGACTCTGTCAAGGTGGTGTATGGTTTGTACTGAAGTTAGGGAGTCTTTACTGTAAATTCGTAACAAGTTTGTTTTCCATATGTGTTTAGTTTTATTTAATGTAACATTTGATGTAGTAGGAAGATGTACTATTATTGTAGTGGTGGCTTGATTTAGTGTTTAATACAAATACTTCCTACCTTAAAAACCAAGAAAACATGTTTTGTGGTTGAAATAGTAGCAACTGGCAACCTCGTTCTTTTGGAAACAAACAAAACCCCTACAGAAATGAGTATATGAGGTATAGTGACCTAATGCAAAAAATATCCCAAATGCTTCTCAGAATTAAACAGATTTACACATTAATTACATGTATGAATACCTAGAAATGAGTAGTATCAAATGATGAACTTTATAAGAGTTATATGCAAATTGCACGGATTTGGGCGTTGGTTTTCTGGTGTTTTTCTTTTCAGTAGTTTGGAAATATCAGTAAGCTGGTTGAGGAGAGTTTAGTGGAGGATATTTATTAAAAGAAATTTGATGTGAAGAACAAAATGTGATGAACTGTTCCTGTCCACAGAGGAGTTTAGAACCTGTAAAACAGTAGCTTAGACTTTCTTCTCATTTCTTTCTGTTTTTGTTTAGGTTGAGAATGTGGGCCTGTATGAAGTATACTTTAGGCTGTTTAATTATTGACAATTAATTTCAAGCCGCAGAAACTATGAAATGAAATTTTAGACCTACATTTAAAGTTTCAATTACCATCTTTTTTGCTAGTAACAACAGTCTTTGACAGCCAATTGCAATATAACAGGTTTGCATTTTTGATCTAGCGAAAGAGTCTGGGCTTAATTGTTCAACACTAGAGATAGTACTTAATCAGTTTATTTAGAAATGTTAATTAGTACTTACTGGTTTTTGTTTCACAAAATTTCCTAGAGATGTTAGTTTTGAATCTGACTGATGCAGTATAAATTACAAATGAGCAGTAGGGCCCTGTCACAGGAGCACACAGCTTGTGATGTAAAGAGGCCATTTTAGTACTTCAGTTTGTTTCTTCAACCACAGCCGATCAATGAGTGTATATATGTGCATTTACATAGTTGTACTGGCATCTAACTTTGTATCTGTATGGGTCTCTGTTCAAGCTAGGGAGGAACCCCAACTTCCCAGAATGTGTGAAAACAGAAAGACAGTTTGTAGTATATCAGCAAGAGGTACTGTTTCAAGAAGCCTTTCATAGCTAATAGGCTAAAGAAAAGGAGTATGATTTCATCCTTTGCAGGAGGAAGACCTCTCCCAGCTGATAGGTTTTTGTTAGTTTTGTGCAATTGCTGTTTCAAAAAAGTTTCTCATGATTGGTTTCACAGCTTTTGAACCAGATAGTTTCAAAGCCTTTTCTAGGCAGTCTGCTTCCTGTGAAGAGTGATGTTTAGTGAAGTGTTCGTGTATGCCACATCATGCTGGCGAGAAATAAATTGTGTTTTGATCCTGCAGATCTTGCTTCACTTACTAGATTTTGTGTTCCTTTGGGAAGGGAGAGGGAGCAAGAGAGAGAAGCAAACAGTAGTGCTGATACAGCGTGGTTTTATTGGAGAGAGAGAGGCCCCCATGCCAACTTTCCCCCAGGTTTGATCCTTTCAGGCATTCTTAGCAGCGGTACGTGTGGTTGAGGCTGGTAGCAAAACAGTGGCTTAAAGAGGCTGTGATCTCTTGGAAGGCGAACGTTTACACAGCACTGGTTTTCAGCCTTTAATTGAGAAGTTGCCTTTCTGAAAGAGGAAATTGGTTCTGCAAGTGTTAATAAATTGCTACAAATTCCCTGCCCCCACACCTTAACATCAGTCACCAAACCAAAATTAAGCAGATGACAGAGCTGTTAACTGAGCACTGAGGGTTGTCTTAGGATGTAGGGGCTTACATTTTGTATTGATTCTCAGTTGTCAACCTGATGCGCGTGGGAGGTAGAGTGAACTTTTCATGAAAAATATTCTCATAAGAACAGTCGCTATTCATGGTTCTTCTGGTACACTTATGTGTATGTTTGGGGAGAAAAGAAATGACATATTAGTGTTTTCAAGTCTTCTAAATCAAAGAATTACCTCACTTTCTTTGAAGCAGTGCATCTTTGATCATATCCAGTTGTTTGGCTGCTGGAAAGATGTACTTAATTTTCCAGTAGATAGAGTTTTCTTATTTTACAAAACTGTAATTTTGTTATAGTAATTTCAAGCATTTTAATTAAAATGCTAATGATAAAAAGAGTATTTATATAAAGGAATTGATTATACCTGATGATGCAAGATCAAAATTAGGCCAAAATGTTGATATTCTCCATCATGCTTTCTTACATAGATATGTATGTCTTTATTTCCATTGTGTCTGTAATAATTTGCAGACCGTTTCAGGTGGTGTATGATTGTCAGTGTTGTACAGGTTGACACTGATCTAAAAAGGGGCTGTGTTTAGGGCCAAGAACTGATCTTTTTGCCAAACATGTTTCTTTCCTGCTTGAACTGACCTTGTAGAAGAAAATGTAATAAAGCCATTTCCCCCCTAACATCTAGCCTTCCAGTTCTTAAACATTCTCTAAACATTAAAACCAAAGTGCTGTTAGCTGTTTTTTGATGAATGTGCTTGTGTTGAATCTTAAAGAGTTTGACTTCCAAAAAAAAAGAGGGGAAAAAAAAAGAAAAAAAGAGACTTCCCTTCCAAATATATTTATAGACTTAATATTTTTGTGAGATGTTCTTTACTGTAGGCCAGACATTTCCTTCATACAGGATATAGCCATAAGTATTCAATATTTATGCCTGTGCTTAATTGCATTCGCAATAGTTTCACAGAAGTAAAAAGCAGTGCAGAAAGTGTAGTGTGTGTGTGTGTTTAGGACTTGGTCTTAATTGCTAGTTTATAATCACTAAGTATTTCCTGTCTGGAGTAGAAATGTTTTGAAATCCATCTTACTTCTATGTTGGAGATTTTAAATACAATACCCAGTAACTAAAAGCTTTCAGTGGGCAGTGAACAACTAGTTGCTGGGCCTTCTGGTTGGTATTTGTGGTTCATGTTTCATCTTTGTTGGTGTACCTCCCATCACAGAAGAGTGGGTGAAGGGATGTTTTGACTGCCAACCGCAGTGCTCTTAAGGAAGAACGAGTCTGTGAGGCTTCAATGTAAATGACATGGCATTTAGCAATGAGAAAATTAGCAACTCTGTTAATCGCTCGTGAGACATACCCTATGTCGAATTGTGCTTTGAGAGTGTCTTTCAAGTAATCTCCGTATCTCCAGTCTGAATTTTATATCCACTAGGAATGCAGACTGATTCTGCAACTGCAAGGAAAAAATGCATATTCCAAACATTGTCTAGTCACAGTTAGTTCCTCCTGTTACAGTCCTTAGAGAAATTAATGCTCCTCTTCTGAGATGAAGGAGGCCTGTCACAAACGGAATGAAATAAATTATAGTGGTATTCAAAGGATAAAATGAAAAGACAGGTGTGGAGATTGCAGATGAAACCTTAGTTAGATGAAGGAAAGAGTTGTAAATATGCAGTCTAGTTCATAATGCAGGATAAAGGGAACTCCTGTAGTTCCCAGACAGTGTATAGGCAGGGTTTGAGTGGTTTGTAAATATTTGGGGTACTTTTTCCCTCTTGCATTGAACACAGGATTTTTTAAAGGCTTTCTGTCTAAGGTAGGCACTAGACTTCATTTACCAAGCCATTTTGAGGATCAATGTAGATGTTTCTCATACAGTTAAGACACGTTGTTTACCATATTTTCCAAAATTGTTCTGAGGTCAGTCTGTTGGGCTCTGTCTTTCATGCGTCCCCCGTACTGGGGGTCCAGCAGGCCTGCCCTGACAGAAGCCACGTTCACAAGCTGCTAGGCATTGCAGGCCAGCTCTCCATATCACGACTGGCTCCCCACGGCTCAGCCTGCAAAGCACAGATGCATGTTGGCGCACACAAATCTCCTCTGACTCAGATAAAGCATTTTCTGGGATGGTGTAACACGTTTGATGTAGCCTCTGTGCCTTTCCCCGCAGAGCGTGAGGAAGAAAACTTTACCACGGGTGTTTACTGTGGCCAAATGCATCTGTCAGGAGATGTTTTGGCAAAACAGAAAGGAGATTACCAGCAACATTATGAGGCAGCAAGGCCAAATTTGCGTGGTACAGCCATATGGCTGTTGAAACAGGACTGTTGAACTGCTTCCTGTTGGTGGGTGAAGAGGGCTGGGGTGCATCTGTGGGAGGGGAGGGGTGGAGGTGTCACACTCTGCGGGGAGCGTCCATCTCTGCCTGGTGGGGACTGCACGAGGCAAGGGCTGTCCCTCTGCTGCGGCTATTGTTTGATGCAGTTAGATTTTATTGAGTAAGACAGCATTAATAGGTTTCATTTATGTACCTTGGTTTTATGGCAGTTTAGCCCTCTAAATACCCAGGAGGCTCCTAAAATAACAAAGATACTATTAATTAAAAGCTAAAAGGAACTTAAGCTTTAAAACAATACTTTGTTTTCTTTTTCTGTCTTTTAATACATGTATGTATTTAAAACTGCACCTTCAGTCTTGGAGTCACACAACAGCTAAAATGTTTTGACAAGTGATAGGTGAGGTTACTATAAAAAAGAAATCTATGTAATTATCTCTTTTTTTTTCCTTCCCTTTATGTTGCGTATTTGCGACACTGTTATAGTCAGTTTCATTGCAGTCTTCCAAGGTCACTGTGTTTCCCATCAAGTCTATTGGATCTTTTACCCAACAGTGAGGATATTTTTAAAATAGAAAAAATAATAATATGCATTTTCAAATCTATAAAAGCAAACGAGAGAATCGGGACTGATTCACCATGTGAACCTGTTCTACGCTACTTGTTTGAAATCAAGCAGATTTCACACTGATGGTATCTCTGAAAATAGGTAAAAAGGGAGAGAGAAGAAACAGCAATAGCTAAATGGAAGATCTTATAGCTAAAAGCCTAATGTGTAACAGAATATTTTTCTACTATTTGTGCAGTCAGCAACAAAACTAAGACAGTACATTGGACTAGAAGCTAAACTCTTCTGGTTTGAGATGAAAATTTATCTGGTCTATTGTACTTGTAAAAAGATACTGTTTGGTTTTTTGTTGATGAGTGCATGCCAGATTATCGTTTACCAGTTACCATTCTAGTTCAAATCAGAATTGAAGCTGGCAGAACACAAAGGAAATTTCAAGACAGCTAAATATCATCGTCCAGAGCTTCACTTATGGTATATTTTTGTAACTTCGAAATTACAATAGATTGAAGAACAGGCATATTAGGGTCACCAGCACAGTATGGTGTTTAGCTCAAATAACTCATCTTTTTGTGGATTCATCCTATTTAAACATAGGTTAAAATCTCAGTATTACTGCCTTTAAAATTAAAAGTCCAATGGTCTATTAAAAATAGGTTGTTTAGAGTAGAATGCTAGTACGGACTTCTCTGAAACTTTTTTCTTGCCCATTGGTTTGAAATTACTGTTTCTGCACAACCTCTACCCAGTTTAGCCAGTGGTAGAAACAGAATAGCCGAAGATGAAGTCTAGAGGACAGAGACCATTTCTTAGCCCTCAGTGAGGAAGTACATGCAAAGCACCGTGCTTTTCCCTCGTGAAATGGCCTGACTGGCTATGGTGGTGTGAAATACTATGTTATTTAGGTCTTTTGCTCAGCTGACAAGTGTAGCCATTTCACTGTATCTTAACTTGGACTGCCTGAACGTAAGCGTATGAAAAGGTGGAGCAAAAAGAAACTGAAAACATCAACTTGTGTGCCCTGGTCACATTGATGGATACGGCTAGAGTGACTCCTGCCTGATTTCAGCACTTACCACGGGAAGCCAGAGTTTGTACTGTGAAAACTAAATGGCAGATCAGTGCAGAAACTTTCCTCGGGCAGTACTAATGAACTTGGGGATCTTGAGTTGGCATGCATCACTTCTCAAAATGTTACTGGGGTTTTCCTAAGAAGCAAAATTTGTGTGGTTTGCATTCGTAGAATCATAGAATATCTCAAGCTGGAAGGGACCCATAAGAATCATCGAGTCCAATTCCCTGCTCCTCGCAGGACTACCTAAGACTGAACCATAGGACTAAGAGCATCATCCAGATGCTTCTTGAGCTCTGTCAGGCTTGGTGCTGTGACCCCTTCCTTGGGGAGCCTGTTCCAGTGACCGACCGCCCCTCAGTGAAGAACCTTTTCCTAATGTCCGATCTGGCATTGTTTCTGTCTGTCTGTCCCTCCCATAATAGAACACTTGGCTCTGTTAAACATCAGCCACGTTTGACGCGGTCTTAATGCACTCAAAGACGGGGGTTCCTACAGGTATTGTGAGAATTAGTGGCTGAGGAGATGGAGACCAAAGTCATGCAAGTTCCTCCCACGACGGGAAGAGCATAGGTCTTTAATTCTCTGGAGCAGTAACCAACTTAGCAGTTGAGTATGTGCGTACTGACTGGCCAGGCAGCACGTGGTGTAATCGTCTGGGTTATAGGACAAGTGTGTGAGGCTCTTTTGCAGACAAGGGATATGAAAGTGTAAAAAAGCAGATTCCTTTACTTCTGCTTATAGAACAACGTATTTATTTGTTATGTGGTCTGCAGTCTGGTATGAACTTAATTCAAAGGCTGTTGCGAACACCTGTTTGCAGAAGGGCTATGAACTCTTTTTAAAACATGCTTTTGACTGTAATTGTGAAATGCAGATAAAGGTATAAATCCATCAGTGAACTGACTATTTTAAGCCCATCTAGTCATGTTTCCAGAGATTACATTTTTACAAATGAGATATTTTTAGGTGGATGAAATGAGCATATACCACATGCTAGAGGTATGAAGCGGCTTCAGAAGTTGTAGGTTAACTTCTGTTAACAATATGATGTTCTGAAATCCAGTGGTGTACGGTATTTGTTGTGTCGTGTGTCATTACAGAAATGTAACAGTTCTGTCTGCAGAGTAATCCATTGCTCTGCTGAAGTGAAGAATCATCAGATAGGTTTATTGTTTACCAAGCAACCAGAAAATTTATAATGATAATTAAGGCTTACATAGTTAATTTCTGTAACACTTCCACAAGGACTTTTTGTTGCTAAGCTGTGTACAAAACCATGTATAAATTCCTTTGACGTATTGGTGTGTAATGTGCAATACATAAAGGCTTCTTGGTTTTTAGACCACATTTTCACCCTAACCCACAACAGGAATATGGATTTTCTTTACGCTCTTATTTTGTTTTCTATTACTACCCTGCTGGCATTTCAAAATACAGCTTGTATATAACAAAATGCCTACCCCTACCTCCACCAGTATGTACATGTTTTGAAATTAATTGTGATATGATTCTCATCCACGTTGGTCCTAAGAGGGCAAAATACATCCTGGGGTGCATCGAACCCAGCATGACCAGCCTTCCAAAGTGGTGATTGTCCCGCTGTACTCAGCGTTGGTGCAGCCTCACAGCTGGAGCACCACTGTGTGCAGTGCTGGGCCCCACAACTTAAGAAGGGGGTGAAGGTCCCTCCTGAGCGTGTGCAGAGGAGGGCAACAAAGCTGGTGGAAGGGCTGGAAGGCATGGCCTGTGAGGAGCGGCTGAGGCCTCTGCATTTGTCTAGTTCAGAGAAAAGGAGGCTGAGGGGCGACCTCGTGGCTCTCTCCAGCTTCCTGAGGAGGGCACGTGGAGAGGGAGGTGCTGAGCTCTTCTCTGTGGTACCTAGTGACAGGATGCGTGGGAACGGCTCAGAGCTGCATCAGAGGGGAGATGGAGCCAAGGGGTAACATTGCCCAACAACAAAGCGTTGCCCAGACACTCACAGACGCAGGATTTTTTAAAACAAGCAAATTTATAGGTGTATTTACACAGGACGGGTAAAGCCCTGCTGTGTGTCTCGGCAGGAGGAGCATCGCAAGGGTGAGCAGGTGCAGAGGGCCTGGCTTCAGGGTAGATGAGGGCTCGTCATGGGCTAGAGGAGGAAGGGACAGCAGGCTTTAAGGGAGGTGCTCCATGTGGCTGCAGGATGGTCTCAGCGGCAGCTCCCCGACGGTGCCTGGCTCTGGTGGTGAAGTGCCCCAAGGGTGGTGTCAGGGGCACAAGCAGCAGCCCGCCCATGCTGTCGTCTTTGTGGGCGCTCAGGTCTTTGTGGGCGCTGTCCACGGGCATGGCTCGAGGCAGCCCCGTCAGAAAGTTGTTCTCGGGAAGGGCTGGCAAAATGTGGCGCAGGCACCCACCTTACCTGGAGAATTGTCTTCACCCAGAGTGTGCTAAGGGTCGCAGCTGTCCTCCCAGTCGTCCTCCACCCTCTCTTCCGCTGCACTGCTGCAGCTTGCTGGCTGGCTGCCGCTGTTGGAGTGAGCGCTTCTCTGCCTGGGCAGCCAGAAGAGCCCAAATAGCACGAGCAGGGTTTCGGCAGAGGCCCAGAACCCCCAGTGCTGGCAGGCAGCGAGGAGCACGCTGTCCTGGGCCAGCCCACACAGCTCCTGGCTTCTCGGCTCCATCTCTTCCATCAGCCAAGCTGTCTTCCAACTCTGCTGCTCCTCATAGTGCTGCTGGAGGGCTTACATGTCCACGACTGTCCAGTCCCCCACCCTCAGCATGGCCTGCGTGATGCTCAGCAGGGTCAGGATGTGGGTCATGCCCACAGCCATTGTCTGGAGGAGGAGGGAGAGAAGGGGCTCAGCGGGGCTGGGTGGGAGAGAGATGGCAGCTGGGGGAGCGGGGACAGGAGACGCAGGGGCCAGGGGCCGGGTGGGAGAGGGGGCGAGGGAGCTCGGAGTCCAAAAGGGGAAGGCTGGTGAGTGCTGCAGTTATGGGGGTACATCCCTGCAGCCCCCCGGGTCCTCGCAGTGGCCGGCAGCCTTGAGCACCTCTGTGCGCAGCCCTGAGGGCGGCACCGGCCCTGCTCAAGGCGCTCCACGCAGCGCCCTTGTCCCAGCCTGAGAAAGCCCCCCCGGGGCTGGTGCTTCTGCCCAGCCTTTCCCCTGTCTGCCACACTCACTGCTGGCCTGAGTCGTACTGCAACGGCGGTGCTGCCAGCTGCCACCCCTGCTGACACTCCTCTGTGACTTGTCCTTTGTGCTGTCACGGGTGCCGGAACCCCACGGAACCCCATGGAACCCCACGGCCATTGCCCCTGGCTCTCTGGCCCCTGCAACGTGCAAGGCACAAAAGCCCCGGCAGCACAGAGCACCCAGGGCCCCTACACCTTCCCAGAAAGAGCAGCGGGGGTGGCACAAGGGCGTCCCTGGCTCGTGCAGGGAGCAACACGTGCCCGGCTGGGCCCCTGGATCAGGCTCCCGGCTCCCTCCACGGCACCAGTAGGAGCAGCAACGAGGAGCCTTTGGGGACAAGTTCTTGCTCGTGCTTTCATACGTGTGCATGTAGCACACACCCTCACGCTGCTGCTCCAACATGTGTTGGGTAGTTATATACCTGCATTGCAGCCAGGGACTTTTGACTCCCCAACCTGACGTTGAAAGCACAAAGCCAGTCATCAGAACAGTTATGGAGGCATGTCTGTCAGTGGTCATTTTACTCCTGTCTCTAACAAGAAGGAAAAGTGAATACAAAGTAAAGACCAAGCAGAGAGTTTCCCTGGGGAGCGACCTGGCTGAGCCCCGTGGTCGGGTTCCCGGTCCTGGCCCCTTCACAGCTGCAGCAGTGGTGGCAGCAGAGAGGAGCCTTTTGCAGGAACAGAGCTGAAGAAGTTCTGCTCCTGCCCCTGTGAGGGGTTTGCTCCTTGTGACCCCTGCAAGCTGGCTCCTTCCCTCTCCTCCCCTCACAGCCCTCCTGCTGGGGCAGGACTTTGCCTTGCAAGCCCCAAGAATCAAGGGGAATGAAAAGCGTGTCCCCAGGGCGAGCAGAAACTCTCCTGTGGCTCCTGCCTGCGGATGCCCACTTGCCCCCCAAAAGGATCGGCTAGGGGCTAGAGACACCACGCCGGGACACCTGGCTCTGGACCAGATGGAGGGGTTTGTGCTGGGTGGAAACCAGAGGCTTCCTGGTGGCTGCCCAGGCAGGTGCTCGCTCCCTTCCACTTCTGCGTAGGACAGGGGGAGCATTTCTTTAGCATTGTTTAGCTGTATTTAGCAGTGGCGCGCTCTCACCTCAAGCACTGTGTGCAGTGCTGGGCCCCACAACTTAAGAAGGGGGTGAAGGTCCCTCCTGAGCGTGTGCAGAGGAGGGCAACAAAGCTGGTGGAAGGGCTGGAAGGCATGGCCTGTGAGGAGCCACTGAGTCCTCTGGGTTTGTCTAGTTCAGAGAAAAGGAGGCTGAGGGGCGACCTCATGGCTCTCTCCAGCTTCCTGAGGAGGGCACGTGGAGAGGGAGGTGCTGAGCTCTTCTCTGTGGTACCTAGTGACAGGATGCGTGGGAACGGCTCACAGCTGCACATGGGGAGGTTCAGACTGGACAGGAGGAAGCATTTCTTTACCGACAGGTCTGTCATGCACTGTAACAGGCTTCCTAGAGAGCTGGTCAATGCCTCAAGCCTGTCAGTGCTTAAGACGCATTTGGACAACACCCTTCATAGCATGCTTTAACTCGTGTTGTGCTCTGAAGCCTGTGATCAGGCTGTTGGACTGCATGATCGTTGTAGGTTCCCTTCTGACTGAAAGAGTTTAGTTCTGTTCTATTCTATTCTGTGAACTGTGGAACTCCTGTTAATTTTGTTACTAGACTTACGGAACTTAGTATCTCATAGATCAGGCTGAACATATCTCCTAAAACCACGCAAAACACAGAAGAAAATAAAAAAATAACCTAGGCGTTCCTTTAGCCTGGGACTTGATAGAAAGCCTGCTTTGACTGTGGGGATGTGACAGTTCAGGCATTTTGGAACATCCACTCTTGGCAGTCAAGTCAAAGACTTTGTTACGCTCTGTTCTCAGTATTGTTTTCCAGACATAAGAAGCTTTATGCTCTAGTAATGATGACAGTGTGAGTGAAACCAGTTACCACCTGTGTAGTTGGGGCTGTTCGGCTAGAAGTGCTGCTGTATTTGTTTTTTTTTTTTTTTTATTTCAGTTGTAATTTGTTCAACGCTTGGTCCATTTAATTGTCCCCTTGCTGTAAGCTAGCAAGTATCAAGTGGTTTGAACAGTGTTATATTGGATTATAAAACACTTCTCTAGTAATGAGGTGCTTATTCTTAGCAGTGATTACAGAAAATATAATAGACACAAATATATGACTTCATGCAGAATAAGGAAAAAGGGTTCGTGAAATGACAATATAGTGGACAACTGAGTAGCTATTTTTGTTCAAGTATAATAAGCAGTGCAGTCTGAAAAAGTGTAGATCTTCCTGCAAAAAAATTGCCAGACTTTTATTCTGGAGAGAAGAGATTATATTGGCAACTGGAAGAGAGATCAAGAGAAAAATTGGTTGTCCGGGATTATTCTCACCAGCTGTGATGATGATCTTTCCTGCACTGACACATGCAGGGTGTGACCAGTGCTTGCCTTTTTTTTTCTCATCATGCTCAGATTTAATTACCTGTATTTAGAATGAAATCCCTTCAAAATGAAAAATCATTTACATTACTTTGCACCGTTTTTGAAATGCTACACTCACAGCAGTTATTTCCCTCTTGCTAGGTATAGCAGTGAAGAAATGGTGCTTTAAGTGGCCGCACTGTGTGGTTGGATAGGATGTGATCCATGGTTGCAATGGTTAAAACTTGAAAGCCTCCCTTCACCTGCTTTTGCTCTCTATCCATTTCTCTGAGGAATTATTAACAGGTGCTGAAAGCACAAGTGTTGCATGGCCCTGAGTTCTGAATGCACAAAGAAAAGATCAAACATACTTTTTTTCTGAAAAAAAAAAAAAGAGGAAACCACTGGAGTTGGAATTCGTTGTGACTGAGGACTAATCTGACAATACTTACTAGATTTTAAGTGAGAGTGAAACACAACTGTTAACAATCGCATCAACTGTTGTTTTTCAATCTGTTTTTCATGTCCTGCCACAGGGAGGACACTAGCAGAAGGAGGAGGGGTCAAGAAACTATTTTAATCAAATGCTAAGCACTGTTCAGAGAGGTGTGACTGGGGGTGCTGCGCTTAGGAAGAGATAGAGACACTTGTCTAAAATAAGTAAGATTATTTTCCCCTCCTTTTTTTCTTCACATCAGTGCTCATCCCATCCTCCACATCATGTTTGTTAGGCTGAAGATTTTAAAAAGATAACATTTTCTTTCTCTCCATATCAAGCTCTCAATCCCATCTGCACTGACATTGTAGCCTTATGAGGGAGAATGCATTATGTAAAGTTTCCATTAGCCTGCAAAATATTAAATTAAGTGTTGAAAACATGAGTTGCTTTTGGTGAGTGAAGCAGAGCGAGCCACTGAGATGATTTGTACTTGTCAAAATTAGATAAAGTTTTTTTTTTTTTAAAGTTAGACAGGGAACTTAGCCTACCACTCACTTCCCTTCCCTTCTCTTTACCTTTGTTCAGAAAATGAAATACACTGAACAAAGGCCAAGTTCTTAATAACACAAGTGAAAGCATAACTATAATTTGTAGTTGGGAATACTGTGAGTAGCATATGTGGCCGTACATTCCTTTAGCAATATGTTATTCACATTGTCTTTGAACATATAATTATGTATCATTGCTTAATAAGGAGATAACTTCTTTGTTAAACATTTCTCTGGAGTGTTAAGCTTTCAAGCTATGTATTGTAATAGAATGTTTTCGAAGGTATCAGAAGATTTGATGGCTGCATTTTTTTTCCTGATAGGAGATAACATTGCTACAGCATTAATTGTAGTCTAAAATAGGTAAAAGTGTAATATGCAATAGTGTATTTGTGCATAAGTAGTACAGGAATATAAATGAAATCTGTCTTGACATGCACTCGTGATAACATTTTTCCAGCTTGTTTACAAAATGAAAGAGTATCTGTCTCTGGTAGAAAATTCTATGTTTAAAGCAGACTCCCACTGTCCTTTGAAGTGTTAAATCCTCCTAGGTTTCATTTTTTTTGGCACAAGAGTAGTGGATGTTTAAGAAGCCAATAACATTAGCTTGCACAGGAGCATTCCTGCCTTATTTTTGTTTCTAGGTCTGTTTCCTGTGTTGGGGGAAGGGGAATGAGAGCACAGCTGCTCCCAAAGTTCAAGATGAAGCTGCTTCTTTAGTGTGTTTTAAGCCTTGGTCACAGTTTCTTACTGGGAGTCTTTAAATGAGCTTTAGTCTGATCTTCAGTTGCTCGTTTATAGGCGTGAAATCTTCCCCCTTCTCCCCGCTCTTCCCTCACCCTCCATCCCAGTCCCCAGCAACTAAACCCACTCACTAATAAAACAAAACTCCTAATTATCTGCAAAATAAATATCCAAGAGAACCCTCCAAAGCAGAGCATTTCAATGTACGTGTTTCTGAGACCAAGTAGATAATTGGTTCAGCATCAGCTTGACAGAGTGATCGATTAGTATTTGCTCTAAGATTTTTTTTTTCCTTGTTTTTAAAATGTTCATGCTTGCCAGCAGAAAAGATTGACTGCTTTGGATACCAAAGCTGATCCATTTGAACCTTTTTTTCTCAGAGAAGCTGAACATCACAGTGAAGGGGAGTTGAATTTTCTGCCTGGTTATTTATGGTACCTCCAGTAATTCAGGTAGAAAAGTAACAGCCTATTCCTTTCTTAGCTTTCATTACACATACTTTAGATAAAGTCCTCTATCTGAATTTTGGCATACATATTCCTCGATCAGAAACACTTTTGGTTTCTCATAGTTTTACAAACAAATGAAAGCACCTCCTTCTTCTGTTTGTCCAGTTAACATTTTTATTGGCCTGTGTTGCAATCACATGTGTATAAAAGGAATAAAGCAAGCCTGCAGTGGGAAGAATGTCGGTGTTGCAGGTACTTTCTTTCATACACTGATAAGACTTCCTGTTGAGTTGCCTTTGCTTATATAGACTAAAATGTTCGGGTGAGAAGGAAAAGCACATATTGTTGGTTGTATTTGATTTTCTTACTTGAGAGCAGCTTGATGGTTGGTATAGGAAGAGTGTGTTTGGTTTAAAATGTATGCTGGGAAATAAAAATGTTGTTGCCTCCCAGAGCATATAGCCTGGGACAACAGGTACATAGATGAAAGTCCAGTTTTCAGCGTGGCTGTTTTAAAATCTGGAGGTAGCTTAATCTGAAACGAGCTGACAAAGGAGTTGCTGTTGGACTCTCACTGTTGATTTACAAAAGTCTTGGCATACCAGGAAGACAGCAGAAACCTGGATGAGCGCCACCATTGTAGATCAGGTAACCGAGGTAGTTATAAGCCCAGATACTCATCCAGGTAAAATGATGGAATAGTTAAACTGTGTACCACTTGGTTAATGAAGGACAGAGGAGAATCACAGGATATCTCTAATGCTTGTCGGCATGAGTTTGTTAAAAATAGGTCATGTTACACTACTACCCTTAAAGGAAGATGATTACTGCTACGTTTGAGGTCCTTGAGTATCTGTATGTACCAGTGAGTTGCCAGTCCTCCACACTTGAGCTTTGTTTTATCTGTGCCCTTGTGAAAATAATCACTTACAAAGTTTATAGATGATTCAGAGGTTGAGAAAATAATAATGAATGGAGCAGATTGCTCAGTGACTATGCTTTTCAAACTGGGCAAAACAAAATCGTTGCTTTAATATAGCAAATGTAACATTGTGCACTGAGAGACAAAGACGTAAGACTTCTTTTTAGAGCAAGAGACTCCATCCTGTGTAAAACACCTGTGGCCGAAGGGCTGACGTGATCTGTGGGTACACGAGCTAGAAAGTTTGGGAATGGGAAGGAAGATGATACTCTGGCACTGAGAGGACCCAGACACGATTGTTTTCTCTAGTTCTAGTGTCCATAAGTAAAGAAGAAAATAGATGAAGGTTCAAAGAAGAGTCACAAAAATGATTAAAGGGTGGAAACAAGCCTTAAGTAAAAAGATTCTCCGAGGTTAAGGTATTGAGCTTAACAAAAAGCTAAAAGGTATTCTCTTTGAGCCTTTGTAATGTATAAATCTCTGAACTTCTGGTGTTTAATTCCAACTAGGAGAATAATGGAACCCCTCTATTCTGATTCCGGTTCTGTCATGTCTTGACAGTTTTAAAAGCTCACAAATTTTATGTATAATAAGGGCTTAAGAGTATTCAGCAAAGTAGTTAAATATAATTACCTGATGGAGAAACTGGGATAAAGTCATATGCTTTAGTTCTGCCTCTGGATTTTTTATGGAGTACATAGACAGAAATCTCAGGGTAGGGGTAGTTTCTAATTGTATTGTCCATTGAAATAGTTCTGTGAACTCTACAAATTCTGAGTAATGAAGTTGTTGGGTTTTCGGTTGTTTTTTTTTTTTTAAGAAGAATTTACATTTGTTATATGAGCTCTTGATTTTGAGGAATTGTATTAGTGCCTGTGATCTTAAAACTGAAATTCCGTGGTAACTTAAGATGAAAGTGAAAGCTAGAGGGTTTGATAATTATCTGATAACTGCAAAAAGTGAACAGTAGCATGCATAATGAAAAATATATTAAAATACTTTATTTAACAATCTAATAACACACATACATACCCATGTATGGGTTACTCGGAAAAATCAAACAGGTGAGACTGGTCTGGACTATATCAGGTTATAGAGGAAGACCGTGAAGTCAAGAAATGCGTGATAGAGTGAAACATACTGGAAATATACTCAAGGAAGAACAAGTAGGTCTGCTCTTAACTTTTGAAAGTGCATCCTCTTATTTATAATGGAATCAGTATATCACCCAGTATATGTGTGTGTGTATATGTAAATATGTATGTTATTTCTGTGGAAATGAAAAGATTTTTTTTTTTCTCTGTTAAGAAATGCCATATACTGATGTGGTAGAAAAGTTTTGCTGCCGTGCCTTACCATTAAAATATATATTAAAGAAGAAGTAATACAACCCCTGAATTACTGTTGCAGATTTTGCATAAATGTTCATTATGCACTGTCTTTTCCTATATAAGTATCAGGAGGCAAATAACAAACTAGATAATTAATGCAGTACACAATACAGTGTTTTCAAGCAAAGTGCTTATGGCTACATAAAGCAAGAAAAATATAAGTGAAACGCAAAAATGCGGAAAAAATAAAAATAAAATTACTGGAACCAAGGGAACAAGGCATGGAAATAAGATCTGAAAGTTCATGTGTAAGCATTTTTCATACTAGTACGTAAATAAATATATATATTTATCTAAACAGAGTTTGACTAATACTTCTCAATTTGAATTTTCTCAAGGATATCTGAGTACTTGCTATCCTCTGTCAAATGAATTATTTTTCAGGTATAAACTTGTCAAGCAGATGTTCCAAAGATCCAGTCTGCTTCCACCCTCATGATATGATGGGGTGTGGTGCTTCAAAACTTGGCTACTCCATACCTGGGAAGAGTGAATCAACTTTAATTAGGTCAGTCTTTTAATGTCAAAGTCCTCAAGCCTTCCACTGTCCCAGCAGATGCATGACAAGAAATTAAACCCACTCATCCCAGTGCTGTGTGTGTATACATGAACTCTTGGAACTTCAGTGTTGAGAGAGCTGTAAAACCAACAAATAACACCAGGTTCTGCCTTCAGCCTCTTCTGAACTCTTAATAACCAAGCAAAAAATTCCAAGCAAATTACAAATGGTAATAGTCTTTAAAATTACAAGAATGTTGAGATAACATGTTTATAAAAAATGTTCAGCAGACGATCTGATTCAGTGCTGAAGTTTGTGGATTCAGCCCTGCAGCCTGACATAGAAGTTGTGGGTGATTAAACTTAAACTTACTTAACTACTGTGTCGGAATTATGTCATTGCTGGGAGCATTTGACTCGTTCCAGGTGAAACAAGGCTGCCTTTTTCTTTTCTAGCCGTTGTTACTTTAAAAAACAAAACAAAAAATGTGAACTGCACAGTAATGTTGTTGTCTGAGGTGATCAACAGGGAAAATTTTCTCACTCGTGTACTCGTGTGTACCTGGTGGGTGACTGGGTGTGTAGAAGTTCTTTAGGACTTGGCTGAATTTTGCTGCAAATGTGTGTGTTGTGCACTTGTCACAGCAATCAGTGTTCATTAGTATTACAGGTAATAGAGGTGGAACGTGTGAATACATTTATGGCTGTGGTTGCACAAGTCTGTTCTAAAATGCCATATTCAATTGCGTAATACTTCTGAATTAATATGGCTTTTTTTTCCACTCAGGTGCATTTTTTACACCTAAACAATATAAGCAAAAACCCACAGATTTTTAAATCGAGTGATACCGGGGAGGTTCCATAGAGTCTGTAGAGTCTGTGTCATTATTTGAAGGGAAAGGGGAAGAAAAAATCCAGAAAGGAATCTGTTTTTTCTCCCCCTTTTCTATGTTCTCAGACCTCAGGAGAGTTTCAGACGTAAACAATTCATTTGATGGTGTACGTATTTTGCAACAGAACTTCTCGCATGCAGATACGCTTCTGTCCTACTTGTGTTCAGCATTAACCTGTCTCTTTCAGTGTGCCTCCTTCTGTGAGATGTGTGCATGGGGGAAGAGAGGGCGATGTACCTTCTCAACTGGCAAGACCCAATTATACTGCATCATATATAATTGTTGTCACCTTTCCTCTTGGTATACTTTCTCTTCCATTTTTCCTCTTGGTGTTTTCTGGGTCGAAATTCAGATGTTACTCTAGTTTTGCCCCTGTCAGCTGGCTATCCTCACAGATGAAATAAATCACATTTTTAACCACGTTCTTTTCTTGAAGACCTCTATCCTAAACTTCAAGGTTCTTGGAGATTAAATCATTATTTATTATACAGAATGTTATCCAGTGACTTCCTTCCCATCCTTACTTTTTTGGAGGAGCAGGGATAGGGCCAGGGACAGTAATGCCCTCCCCCCAGCCTTTACTTTAAAATTCATGTGTTTTTTTAAGCCAGTTCAGTCAGACACCGACCACTGGGATTGATAACATTTTATTTTGGTTTTGATTTTCTTTTCTTGTTATGAATTGAAATGCAAAGCTGGTGTTTTAAAGTTCACTGCTAAAAATGAGACAACCAAAGTGCTTTGTTTTTGTTCAAGTTATGTCTCAATTACCACATTGATTACTTTGCTTGGACCACTTCTACAACATTAAGCATATATTATATTAATTTGAAGTAAATTATTAAAAATACAATATGTCTTGTAATATCTGCATGTCAACTTAATTTCCATCATACCTCTTTGTTATTATTTTTGC
The DNA here is from genome assembly GCA_013398225.1 of Steatornis caripensis. Classification (NCBI taxonomy): domain Eukaryota; kingdom Metazoa; phylum Chordata; class Aves; order Caprimulgiformes; family Steatornithidae; genus Steatornis; species Steatornis caripensis. Next base: position 282,896 of record VZSC01010759.1, read on the forward strand.
ATTTCTTCCATCAAATTTCTGCAGGTTATGTTCCAAAGCCCATTTATTTTCCTATGTATTGATGGAAAATATTCTTCTGTCCAAATTTCTAACCAGATGTACTTACAATTGTTTTACCAGCAAACTAATTTTTCATTTTATGGGTGTTGAATAACTACTTTGCATTTATATGGGAAATAATAATTAAAAAAAATATTCCTGGCAGCAAAAGCTACCACACACACTATCCATCTTTATACCTTTTCCTAAAACCCATCTGCTTCCATTATGGACTGTGATACCATGGAGCCTCTTGGTGTGTTTGCGAGTGCTGTAGATAAGTGTTCACAAGGAAATAAAGCTGTCCTGTGATTTCCATGTGTCCTGCACGTTAAAATGCATTACAGAGAAAAACATAGATTGTTTTGTATTATATGCTTAGCTTTCACACAGTTATGGATGTTGTTGCTGTAGGCAGCACTTTAAAAAAAAAAAAATCTAACTTCTAATTCTATTTGCCTGGTCTCATGCACGCTATTATCTGTGCCCAGTGGATTTAACAGTGAACCGTATTTATTCTGGAAATGGCTTTAGGCCATTCATCCTTGATGGTTGTATAGGTGCAGTTCAGTTACCAGGAATCACCATGAAAATTTTTCCTGCTTGTTCACAAATTTGTCAGCTCCTTCTAGCAGATGGTCTCATTAAAGCACAGAGAGCTAATATAGCAAGAGGACTTACTAAGAAATAGCGTAGTGTGGCAATGGCAAAGCATTGTAAACTTCTGCTTGCTACAGTTTTGTCTGTCTCCTTAGTCCAAAATAAAGTCTCTGAAATGTATCCTTACTCCAGAATACATCCGTGATGTACAACTTAATATAAAGTCATATCCTGTAACATACTGACTGCTTCCTTAGCATTTGACTTAATATAAAAATCTATGTGATCATAGGAATGTGTAAAATTTCTATAGTTACGACATGCAAAGCTCATTTTTAAATTTGAAAGTATTATTAAATGTTACGTAGCACAGACCATCAAGAGCCTGGCTGTTGCAGAAGCCTAAAGCTTCCTGTACTCCAGACCCATTCATCCCAAACTGGAGAATAATGTACCATACAGTCATCCTTGCACAGTAATAGTAATAAAGGCTGAACTGAAGGGACTGTGCTTTCAGCACTAGGGCGTCATCTGAGTGCTGAAGAGAAGTGCCCCTGGCAGAGCAGGTTTAAGCGCTCATGTAGAACTCGATCTTTCCAGTCTTTCAGTGTACCTGTAAAAAGGCTACTGTATGTGGCCGTGTGCAGCCATCTGGGAGATCTTTTTGCGATCTTTTTGCAGTCTTTTCACGAATGGGTTTTTGAATGAAGATGTACTACCACACCAAAAAAAGAAGTCTGCTTATATCAAGTTGTTTTCAATCTGTGAATGCAGAAATGAATAAAGTGCTAAGCACACTAAAACATTGTGCGTGGAAATCAGTCTTACCCTCTTGGCAAATTGTCCAGTGTTGCTTCTTTGCAGAGGTCAGCAGTGTTGCCCTGGTACAGGATGCTGCAGGCTTCCCGTGAATTTCAGCCATCGCTACAGATGGAGCACAAAGGGTGAAGGTGCCTCTGATGTCGCAGTTAATGTCCCATTTGTTCATTGACTAGAGGGAGAACAGCTGGACTAAGTTACTTGGGAAAATTGCGTTCTTACTCTTAGGAGAAATAAGTTTCTTCATTTCTGCTCTATTCTCCTCTCCCCATCTGATCCTTACCTCCTCAGGCCTGATTGCAGGCATAGGAGGGTAGGTAAACAAGCCTTGGGCCTGTGTTATGCCTCACCTCCATCTTGCAGATCTAGAAAGGAGGAGAAGTTGACCTTACTTCATCTGTCCTTGATCTGAAAAAAAAGGGGCTTGGGTAGACTTTGCCATAGAGCAGGAGGAACAGAAATGGTTTGAAAGGCAACAGATGCATGTGGGTGCAGTTAGCTGCTGATCCGAGCTACAGGCAAATGTAAGGTTGGCAAAACAGACACCATGTGAGAAATTTTGGGAATGACGGGGAGCTCTGCTGCACTGCTGCGTAGCCAGAGTACAGCTGCAGCAGGAAGCAAGGTTACTGCACTCTGCAAAATGGCAGCCCTGTCACTGCTGTGTATTATAGATGCGCAGGAAGAATTCAAAAATGAAAGAGGGTTAGAAGAAAACTGAAGTGTATTCATACAAAAAAGATGCTGATTTTTAAGTAAAAAAGGTTAGCACTGCAAGGGAAAGACTTACAGAAATGATTAATGATAAACACATCTTTTAGTGGTTTAACAAACCTTTTTTTTTACATAGGGTTGCTTTGTTCACTGCAGATGAGAATTGCATTTTACTTTGGTTAAGACAGAAAAGATACCTAGTCTGTTTAGGTAACATCATGCTGTTATGATCTGCTCCTCCTACCTTTAGAATGATCAGTCAGTTACTTTTTTGATTCAGATAGGTATGCTTCACAGTTACAATAGGGTTTTCAGCTCTGGAACAAATCAAGATAGAAACAGATTGACTTTAAAAAAAGACCTGGAAAATACAGCTAATAATATTTGTGCCTTGATCTTTGAAAGATCTTTTGTGGGTTGGTTTTTTTTGTGTTTGTTTTTTTTTTTAAAGAAGAAAAGCCCTTCAGAAGCAGAATACTCAGAACTTTTAATGGAAATGGTACACACATTTTCTGAAATTAGCATTCTGCAACGGTGCTACCTAAAATTTCTAGGCATTTGGATCTGTGTTGACTGTTTTAGCCAGATACATTTAAATTCATAAAGGCTGCTGAAATTTATAAAATCTGTCAGTCTAATAGAAACCTCTTGTTTATTTTATCCATTGGACCAAAACTAAGATCATTTGATAAAACAAATCTCTTGTTTCTAATCTGACCTGATCTTTCAAAATTTTGAGGCCCCCTAGACTCTCCCAGTTAGTGCTTCATTATGGAAGATAAATATCATTTCACAAGAGACCACGTATGTGAAACTCAACGGAAAAAGGAGCGGTGAAAACTGTAGAGTGATGGAAAGGATTTTCACAGCAGTGACACTGAAGCAGCGGTAATAGCTTAATACTTGTGAAGAAAATGGTCACAATTAAACCACTTAAAAATGTTTGTATGAGAATGAAGTTTTGCAACTGCTAGTGCTGTTCTGTAATCTTAACAGTTATGCAAATACATGTGTGAAAAACAAAACCAGAAATTACCACAAATTTTTTTCCCCCTGCAAATAAAATCAGCAAGACTTAACACTTAATCCGTCCTGCTTGTGAGCGCTGTACCGTCCATGGCCCTAACCCTGTGCATTCATAATGCATGCCTTTGTAGTACCTGAGATAGGAGTGTGTGGAGAGGTGGGTTGCCAGAGACCAGGCTGGTACGATGTGTGCCGTGACTTTCACACAGGCGGCTGTTGGGAAATGCGCACCGTGTGTCTGGAATGGCAGGAACCATGCCGGTGACCTCGGAAGTTGCAGGCTTCATTAGAATATTCTGCAGTGTGTTTTGTAAATACTATTTAAACATCTATAGAAGTGAGTCTACAAAGTCGTATGGCACAATGCTACTGCAACTAAATGATAAATAACCGTCTTAAAAAAAAAACCCAAAACCCGTAATTGCCACTGTGAAGACAGGGGCTCTGGAAACCCATACTAGCTTCAGCTTCTTTCTGTGGCTAAACTTTCAGCAGGCTCTACCGAATCTGGAGCTGTGCTTCACTGGGGAGGCAATATTGAGCTTCCCAGCTCCTGTAAAATTGGATGCAACACACCTTCGTCCTATCTCTAGAAAAGACATGGGTGACGTTTCAGTGAAAAATAGCAGAGTTATAATAGCTGAGGCTACAAAGGTGGGGTTTTTTAATGCTCTCCCTCAATAGGAAGTGCACTATGAGACCGGACAATGTCTCTCAACTGGTAATGCAGTTTTGTTTCAGAGCTCTACTCATTCTGTAAGGTTTTCCTCATGCTGTTAATAGAACAGATGTGCAGGTGTGGAGGAATAGATGGACAGTATAATTTTTTCCCTTGCTACTCTAAAATTTAATGTCTCTCAGTTCGGTAGTTAAGAACTTTTTATCCAGGAAAAAAATGCTCTGTCAGCTTCCCAGAAGGTGAAATAGAAATAAGCCTAATTGCAATTCCCTGCTTTGAAGTGAATCCAAGAAAGTTTCTGATACAAGTCACTAATAATAGATGTTTTAGAAGAATTTGGGACTAATGCTTTTATTGACCAATCATAAATAAGTCCCAGATGAGATCTCCCATAGCAGAAGCTGCCTGACCAAACTCTGCAATTAATTGATCTGCACCTAATGTAAAGAATTAATTAAATTTTGATACAGTTATGTTTTCAAGGGATATGAAATGAGTGATCAAAGATGTGCAAGTGACTTTTCAAAATTAAATTAGTAGCCCCTCCTTTTTTTAAAGTTGAGTGTAATTTAGTCACTTGTGCTGTTTCATTCCAGTTAGAATATTAATTAGAGCATTTTCTTCTATCTAGATAATACAGTCAGTTCCCTTCCCTTGTAGGTGTTGCATAATCTAAAAATTTAGTTGCTTGTCCCTCACAAGTTTGCTCCACATGATCTGTGAAAATCTTACCTGCTGCAGAAGAAGCCACGTAGGACCAGGCAATGGGAATGACTGAACCACGCAAGGTTTGGTCTCCGGTCTTGGGTGGAAGGTGCACTAGCCTCCCCAGCCCTGTCAGTGCCTGTTTAGGCGTGCCTTGTAAGTACGGGCAGAATTTATAGACTGAAGAGGAAGACATGCCCGAGTCTGGAGTTTGGGTAATCCAGATTGCTTTCTCGGGGTTGAGAGCTGGGTAGCTATAATCCAGTCTAATCCTATTTTACGTGCTACTGTGGATCTTCTCCTCCTGTGCGTTTAAGGAGAGAAGGAAGCCTATCCCCAGCTCACCTAGGACTGGGGTGGTGAATAGAGGAAACTCAGACAGTGATCACTGTGCTTTCCTCCCTCCAACCCTGCCCTTTTTCGTGCATCGCTTGAGGCTTGTAAACTCTGAGGTGCTAGCAGATTTTTAGAGACATGACTGATTAATCTAAAAGGCTGGGAAATTGTGTGCGAGTGCCTCCCTCCTTTGGTTGGGACTGTAAGGGAATTGCCAGCCTTTCCCAGTCAGAAGGGGAATAACTGGAGCCTGTTCTGTATGTGCTAGTTCCCAGTGAGCTCTGCAGTCCTTAGCAGTTTGGCGTGGCTATCGGAGAGGGATCAGAGAGGTGGTGTGTTCTCGGTTTGTGATTTCACGTTACCTGCTGTCATTGTAGGCTGGACCTACTGATGAGTGTCAGGGTTTAACCCCAGCCAGCAACTAAGCACCACGCAGCTGCTTGTTCACTCCCCCTCGGTGGGCTGGGAGAGAGAGTTGGAAGGGTGAAAGTGAGAAGACTTGTGGGTTGAGATAAAGACAGTTTAGCAGGTAAAGCAAAAGCCGTATGCGTAAGCAAAGCAAAACAAGGAATCCATTCACTGCCTCCCACCGCGAGGCAGATGCTCAGCTGTCCCCAGGAAAGCAAGGCCCCCTCTCACATAACGGTGACTTGGGAAGACAAACGCCATCACTCTGAACATCTCCCCCTTCCTTCTTCTTCCCCCAGCTGTATATGCTGAGGATGACGTCAGGTGGTACGGGATGTCCCTGTGGTCAGCTGGGGTCAGCTGTCCTGGCTGCGTCCCCTCCCAGCTCCTTGTGCACCCCCAGCCTCCTCACTGGTGGAGTGGGGTGAGGAGCAGAAAAGGCCTTGACTCTGTGTAAGCCCTGCTCAGCAGCAGCTGAAACACCCATGTGTTATCAACATGGTTTTCAGCACAAATCCATAACACAGCCTCGTACCAGGGATTAGCAAGAAAATTAACTCTATTCCAGCCAAAACCAGCACAAAGGCTTGAACACAGAAGCCCTGGTGATCACATGGCACAATGGAGAGTCGGATTAGAAGAGTTGTTACAACAGAAAGTTACTCTGGGTGTATGTAGGAGGGAGTAGTTTTCTCTTTGACTGACCGGTCTGCCTTGCACTTCTCCTCTCCTCCCCACTCCCCTGCGCTGCAGCCATGGGATCACGGGCTTCGAGGCAAGCAAGGAAGAGCTGAGCAACCAAGAACGCAACTAGGGCTGTGTTGGTGGTGGCAATCTCCAGTTAACTGAACTAGATGCAGAGTTAAAATCTCTTGCTTTTCAGTTCTTGAACGCCATAGCTGGATCTTTTCTCTGTGTGCTCTGTATTTTCCTTTGTGTATGAGGTGGTCATTTAACTTAGCTGAAATAGCCTTGAGCTACCCAGAACAGTTTGGATTTTAGAGCATTTGTTCAGCTTCAGCCTTGGGATTTTTTAATAGTTTGGGTTTGGGCTGCTAGCTGGAAACGTACTCTCCAGTGTTATTTTCCAGTGTTTTAACCTGAGTGAGTCATTTTCAGTTAGGCAGCCTTCCTCTTCTGCTCTTCAGCCTTCATCTCCATCCTACTCTGTGGACTTCCCCTGGGTATGGCAGGGTGGTGGCGTAGGTGTCTGCCCGCAGCTTTCTGGGTGACCTCGCCGGCAGCTCCTCGGCTCCCTCGGCTGGATGGCTTTCTTCTGCAGAAAGCCACAAGAGGGAACGATGGAAAGGCCCAACCACTCTCCCTCCAGGCGCCCAAGGCAAAAGACTGGGTTGTGTGTCTAATACCTGTCACTAATAATGGTGCTTCAGGTCTATTATTTATTTTTCTAGGATCTTTTAAGTAAGGTCTAGTGAATATTTGGTATAGCATGTTAGCATGAATTTTCTCTCATATGGAAGTTCTGTATTTTTGCCAAATGTGCTATGAATACTTAAACTTTGTTTTTTCCTTCTACTATTTAGTGTGTTAGAGTGGGAAAACACAAGCTCATACTTCTATGGAATGTTTTTGAGCAGCTTTTATTTCTTGTTCTTTGACGTATGTATCTGAGAGAATGGAAGGTACTTCATTTTTTCTGCAAGTTATTTTAAATGAGTAGCCAATGGTTTTTTCTGTACACACACACAAATGCACGCGTATGCATGTATGCACACACATGCACAAACATATATAAGCACCGTAGACCAAACTCGTTGAGAAATTGGTTTTCCTCTGTATTCTCTTCCCACTTCGCTTTCTGAAAAGTAGTAGCCTCAAAAGTTTTAGCCCAATTGTATCCATTTTTTGCATTCTCATCAAATACATCATTTGCCTAAGTGTTAAGGTGTTAGCCTGCCCCGTTTCCTCTTCACAGAAGCGTTCTTCACACCTCCAGCATTCTTCTGTTTTTCACACCAGAAATACTTGCATCAATATTAAACCTTTGCCAAGTCACTGCTGACACATGTTTCTGTAACGCTTTATTTACAGTGTGGTTCTCTTTTTCAATATAAAATGTCAGCATGTATACTGGGCAGGTTAATTTATTTGGAGAATGTCATGACATCACTTAAAGAAAGGCTAGGCTGTCAGCTGAGAATATGGTTCAACGTAATCCTTACCTGTTATGATTGTGCTGGAAGTAATTTGTAGCTTGTTGTAATGAAAACAGTATGTTGAACCGAATTAAAGATTATCTCTGGTACAGGGAGGAATTTCACTGGGTAAAAAACTTAGAACATGGTGAGGGGTTTTTTTTCTTCTGAGACTGAACTAAATACTGCAAGAATCAGAAGGCTGTTGCTTCAAATAGTAAGTTGAGGCAGTTGGGGAGGAGTGCATTGACTCTTTATGTGGCACATTCGTGTTTCAGTACATCCAATAATGCTGTCGCATTGATCAATAATACTTACGTTCAGTGCTGCCGTACATCACCTGATCATACTGCAACTGCATGTGTGCAAAGAAATTCCTAAGTGGGTCCTCCACCTGAAGGGTAATTGAAGAAACTGTCCAATATAGAGGTACCTGTTTTGGTCTGGCAAATTGCACAGATTACATAGGGCTGTCTTAATTAGTCCCTCTGGTACGCCGAAATGCTGAGCTTGTAATAGCTCGTTGCTTGTGACAAAACTGTGGCGTTTAGGAGGAGATAGAAAATGCTGAATGTGTATTTGTCATTTGTAATCACATCAGGTGTATCAATATAAACATCTAATTTTTCACTCTTTCTTTGCATGCATTGATGGTTTTCCCCTTTTGCCGAATAATTGTTAACAGGCCTTTCTTAAATTCCTTCCCTTTTGTCTTCCTTGGTCATGCGACTACTGAGAAGGACTGTTCTAATCTTTTACCTCTTCGTCTTTAGGCGTTACAGGGCATTACTGAACGGCAAAGCGAGTTAGTAACTGTGGTAGCCACTGTATTGGATTCCTTGCGATGGTTAAGCATACTGCAAGAAAGACCTTTTTGAATTAAGGTGATCTGTTGGTAGCTGCCTCGCTGTGTTAATTTCTGCCCTCCTGCTCTCCAACTCGTGGAGGAATAGTTAGTTACACGTCATGGGTGAGAGGGTGCGAGAACTGGCTGATGTGTGTGCGCTGCCGTCTGTGAAGGCTCAGTGGGGAAAGGAGGGGCTGGAGAACGATTCGTTTCGCCGGGTCTTCAGACAATGGAAAAACACCTCTTTGGCAGCCATTAGCAGCAGCCGCTGTCCAGGACTCTAAGACCTTGTTGCTCTCCCAAGAGGAAAGAAAGTGCAACAGGCGCACGCATCTTTTCTTTAACAGTTGATTTGTGTGTAACTCCTGATTTGCTTAGCACTTGTGACACAGAAAATATTACCCTTATTTGATAAGGCAGGAGTACCTTGTTTAGGGCTGCAGGAAAACTATGCTATTGTCCCTTGCTAGAAAGTAAGTTTGTGTTCATGGCAAGCACTGCATTTGCTTATTGTATGTTATGTAAGGTCAAAGGTTTATGTAAGGTTCAAAGGATTGGTCTTGCTATGTGTGATACTTCCCTGGAACACTGGAATATTGTTGTTTTTCAGAATGTACTGTCGGGCAGTGCAAATAATATCAGTTCTCAAAATCCTAGTTTATAGGGACATAGCATTTTCTGAAATACGCTACTTTAAAAATGATGATAAAGTGGTGACACAAATCAGTAAAGCTAGGGGATTTTCAAAGTGGAGACAAGTCTGAAACATCTCTCCTTCAGTCTTCCTGTTGTGCACTGGTAGTAGCTTCTGCTCAAGCCTTACTTTTAGTGTCAGTTCTAATTCTTCTGAATTTATCTGTCAGAGTTATCTCTGTCAACCACAGGATTTGTATGCCATCTCATACTTTAGTTTCTGATGTCTGTACTTAACTGATGTGTTTCCTATCTGCCTAGTCTATCTTTTAATTTTTGGTAAAATGGATTTATCTTGTTTTTATGATTAAATTGAAGGAGTTGCTGAGGAATCAGATCTGGATGCTTTATTATGTTTTAGCATTGTTCCTTGGAAACCTGATTATATCTTGCAAATTAGAGTAACATCTCGAAGGTAATAAATCCTGCATAGCTTGTTAAATATCCTGTTTTTTACTCCTAGATTCTTACTGAAGCAGAATGATATTATTCCAAACTTTGCTGAGTGCAAAGTGTTCTGCTGTTGCTGTATATGTTCACTAGTAGCTAAGCATTTGCCGTGCTAGGACAGAATTATTTTGTCTCAAAGACTTTACATTCAGAGTATGATTTCATAACTGTCAGTTAAATAATGGTTTTTTATTAAAGATATTTAAACATTTATCCTTCTCAAAACAAACAACTGTGAAAAAGCGAAGGAAATACTTCTGTAGACAAATTCAATTCCATGTCTATTAAGCCTCTGTTTATCTTTCATTTTCAACTACATGGCAGATACCTGCTTTCTGTTATTTGATGGGCTATAAAATTCAGTTTTGTGTCTGGTGCATTGAAAACGTGAAGCATATATGTGTATTTTGTCACTGCTGGGAATTGGATTAGAGTTTCGCCAGTAGTACTTGCTTCTAAAAGTTTATGGTATAGATACATCTGCATTTTTGAAATAATTTTGATTGGTGTTTCTGACTGGGAAGTGTTCAGAGTACATATGTGTGTTTTCTCCTCTCCTGGCTTCTTTTAGTTCCTTTACTTATGTGAGCAGACTTCATTAATAAAGAGTTCTTTTGACTGTCTCCACTCTGAGATCTTTCTTGACATTTCTCAATATTTTTCTCTGGTGAAGCTCTTGTTGCTACTAACAATGAGACACTGAAATGGAGACAGTGCAGAGAGCTCATTGACCTGATATCAGATGCCTTTGGACATGGTGCGTTTTCAGCCATCTCTAGATTAAAATCTTGAAAATAAGTGTTGCTTTTTTTTTTTTAACACCACACACACCGCCAGTTTCAGATTTTGTATTCTTATCATTGATAATGATGCAGCTGATCAGTTTAGGAAAGGAAATATATGATATGCTTGCCTCTGACAGGAGAGATTGAATTCAGTGACTGAAAAGGACATTTTCTTCAGCAAATCAAATGTACTTCAGCTCTGCTTACTTGAAATTTAGTCTTGCTTGAAATTTAGGCTTAGGAAGCTGAAAACACTGGGCAGGAATAATCATTCCTGTTGGCAAGGAACAGGAAATCAAGGTGATGAACTAACAGAGATGGCTAAGAAGTTAGACACAAAAAGAGATGAGTGTTTAAGGAGGAAACAGGAGTGAAAATATAAGTAAACAGAGCACACAGGTGTGGGCTATGAAGGAAAGAAGTCCTGCTCTAGACAGTGGACCCAGGGGTATTTCCAAGCTCTGAGGTGGTAGCTGCGTTCATATACGAGCTACCTTCTGACGTGTATTAGGTGGGAACTAAACACGCACCAGCTCTTTCACCTGGATTTCCACAGTAAGGAAGCTGGTGGAAGTGCTGGAGCTTTTGTGAGCGTGGTTGGCCCCCAGTGCTGATGATGTATGGGCAAGCACCTACCTTCTGCTGCTTGCTGACAGAGCTATGGGAATACTTAGCCTAACCTCTCCCTCTGGAGCTGTTAAGAGATCTTGAGGTAGGGCACGCTTTGGCACAGCAATTGCTGTTTAGCTGCATTTGCTGCGATGGGTTGTTGGCCCAAAGGGGAATTACTTGCGATGTAGGAACAGTGCCATTGCCCCAGAATAAAGAAAACATCCCCATGCTGGGCCAGCACTAGCAAAGTCAAAATCAGAGAAGTACAAAGAAGCAAGTAAATGAAGAATTATTTTTGCTGCACTGAGAGGTCTGAGGTAGGTTGCCCTCTGTACACAAGCAAGCTTCAGCAGTTGCTGACGACAGATTTGACAGCAGCATTTCTTACAATTAAATCCGAACTTCCAAGTGTCACATAGTGAAAATGGAGATTAAAGTTGGGCGACATGCTATTTCTTTACTTGTTAAGCTTGCTAAAAACAAGTGTGGCTTAATTACCTTTATTTTTTAATGTAAATTTCAGTACTTGGAATACAGATTTTCAAATGAATAGTAGTTCATAATCAGCATTATTCAAGTATTTTTTTGTCTCTAATCTCCCCTTTAAGATGAGTGTGATAGACGTAAGGTGCTTTCCTGCCACTGAGGCTTGTGTAGCTGGAGCAGCAGACGTACCACGCAGATAGTCATGACTCAGGGCAGCAAACTCCTCTTGTGCAGTTTCTTCAGTAATCATAACACATGGTGGCCTAAGGCTTACTCTAATTTATACCCCTCGCATATGTTTTTTAGCTAGTGCAAAGTTGCAAAAGATGAGTGGCCTGGGGGATCTCTGGCCTGGCTTCTATATCTTCCCATATATTCCCGTCCCCGCTGCCGGGGAATGGCCGGGGTAGCAGAAGGCTTCCTTGCCAGTTTTGTTCAAGGTGAGCGTTCCTAGGCTTCAGCAGGGTCGCCTTGCAGGTAGAAGAGTTTTCAGCTGCCTACTTGCCTTAGAAATCTGTGCGTTATCTCTTATTTGAACTCCGTGTTGGCATCAGGTCATATTTTAGTTTCTGCCCTAGAGGGCTAGCGATTTCAGTACCCCTGGTTCAGTTTAGTGCGTCATGTGTATATACTGTAGGCTCTCACCGTTCTGAAATCGTGTACTGTTGGTCCATCAAGCATTGCTAATTAGAGAAGATCTATGGAAAAACCTCATGTGTGTGGATCAATTTCCAAGATTCCCTGAACTCTTGGCATATAATTCATTACCAAAACAATCGAGAGCCTGCGCTCAAAATGATGGGATAATATTATACTGCCTTTGTCAAGGCTTGTACTAGGAAAAGAGGAAACAAAGGATTAAATGACTGGAAGACAAAAACTTCTCTCCACCCCTTCTCCACCATGGCTTGTTTTGGTTTATTTTTATTTTAAGGTCAAGAAAATTACTCTTTTATAGACTTAATATCTAGCTATTTCTTTTAATCTATAGTGCATGGGATGGCTAAATACAAGAATGCACATGCAATATTTATGTTGCTGTGGGACAAAGAGATGCTCTTAACATGTCCTGATCCGAATCAAAGCTTTTGTGTCAGGATAGCTCTTTTGGCCAGAATCCCTATTGCTTTTTTAAAGTCTATAATCACTAGGCTGCAGCCCCTAGTATTAATGATGTTTACAAGTACCTCACAGTTCCCTTTTTCCCTTTCCATTTGGGGATTAAACTGGTCCCATGTAAACACATACTGTGTCTTGATAAACAAGGTGCTGAAATATGTAAAGCAGTGCTCATTTCATATGTAGTGTTCAAAATCTCACTCCTTTTTCTGGGAGGTTGCCTTTCTTTGTGAACTGTGGATTCTTAATTCATGACCACTGACTGAATCTGCATTTTCTCTTCAACAGTTGTATTTCTGTTGTTATGAAGAGCCAGTAAGTAATGAACGGTAAACTATGTCTTGCAGTGCTTAACCACCCACTGTCAGAGCAGGTCACTGGAGAAACTGTGGCTCTTTGTGAGAGTGTCCTCTATAAAACTGGGGCCACAGTAGGAAAAGGTGAAACCTGAAGTCACTGGAGTTCTGCAGCAGCTCTGGAGAGGGGTTTAGCTGACACAGAGTTGATGCAATACTGATGAAAATGTGTGGAAAGCTGAGCATCAGAGATCACGGGGATTTCTCTGTTTTTACTTGCCCCGTAATACCTTAACCACGATACATGTATTCTTTGAGCTGAAGAAGATCCCCTTGTTATTTCGAAACTGATTATGCGTGCAACTATAATGTCACATGGTAATACCCTCACTTTAATAAGGAGGTTTCTTTCCTTGTTTTTTTTTCAGTGAACTTAATACCTGTAAGAGCTGCTTGAGCATTAAATGCACTGAATCGTAGCTCTTTCAGATGGTATGGGTTGTTTCATTATTATAGTGATGTTTAGGATAATTGTGACGTAGACTGCCATTAGAGTGCTTGATCATCAGGAAGGCATAGAGGTCCTGAAGTAAATACCTAGTATCTTGCATCCTTTTTCTGTTGCCATAACTAGATACCGTAACCTTTTCTGGCCAATACTGTTTTGCACAGATGTTTGACCTGTATGTCACGTAACCACAAACCAAAAACCTAGTCCTGCAAACACCAAAGCATGCACTAAACTTGCTCAGATAAGCATTTTTACTGCCATGGAGATTGCTGAGGTGAATAGTGACTCATTTGCATGTAGTAAGAAATCTGCGAGCAGAATCGTTGGCTCTCAGAAGAATGAAGGTGTCCGACAGTTATACTTTAAAATATTTTATCTTTACATAAAGAATTACTTCAGGAGAAAGCACTCGTATGTATTTTACCAGAACCAACAACTATTCTCCAAAGTGTTTCTTCTCAAAGCCTTTCAGAAGTCTTTCTTAGTATGCAGAATATACCTCTTCTTGTGTCTAGACTAATTTTCAGAGATCTTAACTGGTCTCTTTGGTCTGACACGCACCACAGGACTGTATTAAATAAAATATACATAGATTAAAATTCCTGTGAAATTACCTTCTTTTTTTTTTTGGTTTGTATTTCTTCATCAGTAGGTCCTATGTGAATAGTATCAAATGATATTTTTAAAAAGTTCATTCTTCCACACTGATACTTTCTGGTTTTCATTAGAGTAGCCTAGTCTAATGTTGTTACTGCTCTCATGCAGTAACAATAAATACTGCAGTGTTTGGCTGGAATTACATCAACAGGTATTTAGGTCCAGCCGATTCATATTAGGAGTTACTTGGTTTCTAAGAAATGCAAATATTTCTGCGGATCTTTCAGCAAAGCTGTAACTTTTTATCTCATCATCCAACTTTGTGTGTTAAATACCAGGTACTCTATTCTGTGGAACCTTCCCTGTGCTTTCAACATATTTCCCTGTACTCAGCTATAATGTGTTCTTAGGAGGCTAGATCTCCGTGGTGTGGAGGTTCAGCATGGTTTGGTTTCAAACTCTGAATGTGGGCAACCTTGTCAACCATCACCTGTGATATTAATTTAATTGGTAACGCTGAATATTTTCGCTTGGATGTCATGAATGTCCTAAAAAGTTGGGAGACCTAGTTTGTAGTCCACTGCTCAGTGTCACAGAGACCAGCTGGTTACTCTGTATGGAGAAGTTCCACGGGTATGTGTGGCACGAGTAGTTTTGGGAAATCTTAATTACCTATGCTGTTGCTTTGATGCAAAATGCAAGACAATAAACTGAAGGAAGTAATACTGGTCTTGTGTGTTTTGCTTTTGATCTTCTGAACAAATTTAAATTTACTGTAAATTGATCAAAGTCAGGAAACTCAAACCAAAAGTATCACTGAAGTGATGCCCCCAGCAAACCTGGTAAAATTCCACTTGTAAAAATTTTGAGTGCTCCTCCTGCAGTTTCTTGCTTCCTTTTCATGGCCATTAACTACGCTGTATTGTTTCTTGTTTGCAGGTTATTATCCCACCCAGCATTTCCATATGCTGAGTCCTTATGCTGTGTCATACCTACTCTCGAGTCATACAAATACATACATGCCACACTCACAAAATACGTTCCTCGCAAGATCTTCTTCACTACCATTAGAAAGGAGTGTGCTTTAGGTAAACAAACATTTAGGAGCTCTCGACTCCCTGGTTTTGAAGGGAGTTAGGCTCTTTATCATAGGCACAGACTTTGTGTTGGGCCTGTGCTGTATCTTTTTTCTTACTCTCATAATTCTGATATATAAGAGTCTAAAGACTAAAAGGTAGAGTGGTGAGGTCAGGCAGAAGGGATGAGTGGGACTTAGTGACTAGAAATGGAAGTATTGATGATAATTGAATCTGTGTGTTGCGAGTTTAAAAAAATCTGTTTCTTTCATGCTAACATCAGAAATAAACAGTGCTCAGATACAGGTAATTCAGTATTCTGGAGACATTAATTGAAAGATCAAGCACAACAAGGCAGCAGTGCAAACTTCCTTAATTTGGTCTTGTAACTGTGTATCATCCCTGGCCAGTACGGCTAATTTACTGTGAATCACTTTAATTCTTGTCCTTCCTGATAACACCGTACCACATTGTCAATTCGAAACACTGCCTGCTCATGTTTGCTTGCAAACTACAGTGTTTCTTTTACCATGTACACATACGGAGATTTCAGTATGTATTTGCATATATGTAGACTCTGTGGCTTACATGCAAATGTATCTTGACATACGTATTTTCCAATTAGGAATGTGAGTGGATACTGCTGGTAGGACGTTTGCAAGAGGGATGGGCATTTGTATTCAAATAAAAGTAATTTTTGAAATTTTCTTGAAATCATGCTGGTTTTCTGCATGGAGATTCCGTATTAGAAATAAAAAATACGCTTCAGTTTTACCAGATCTACAGACTCTGAAATTTTAGTAGATAAATATTGTTTAACTAGACGCCAGTTGCAAACATCAGGAGATACTTGTCCTGGTTTTCAAATGACTTGATTTTTGTCAGAATAAGTCAAGTGTGCACTCAGTCAAAAGTGTGTGTGTTTTATATTCCATGTATCATATACCAAGAACCGAACTAGAATTGTGCCTGATACGTATCTGCAATTTCAGTGTAGCATAACCTTTTCCATCATCAAAACCAAAAGGGCCAAACTGGTACGTTCACACCCAGCTAATGAATGCATGTGGCACACAGGACAGAAACCCATCTTTACAGCCTGCAGCGAATTGTGCTGCTGCAGATTAATAAAATGCTGGGTGCTACTGCAGCTTTGTATGAGATGGGTCATCATCAGGCTTGGCATAACTAGCTGTATGATGGCTTTTTCATCACTTCCGTTGTAAAGTAAAAGACATGGGCTTAAGCCACCTTGGAGTTATTTTTTCCCTGCTGCTGGGCAGTTAGCTAACTGTGAAGATTATCTGCCTCTCGCAGATTGTCTGTCTCAGCTCAGCCGACCAGTGGTAACGTGCTAGGTCATGGCAATTCAGTTGTTTTGGATCCATACCTTCCTTCAGTGACGCACGAAAGTGCTCTGAAAACTTAAATATCTAGAACGTATATACATTTAATCTGTGGAAGTGATGATGTGAGTTCTCTTAGTCTACAGTTTCTATGAGGTAATGCTCGAGGCTTTGCTCGTATATGCTCTTTCATTTTAGAGCAGCGCTGTTACTGACTTTTACACCACAAGGTACTAGCAGAAGTCATCCCGTCTGCCTTAGATGTTTGTGAGCTTTTTCCCTTACCAGTAATACACTCATCTGTGGAGGACAGCTCATACTACAGATCTAAATGGGAAATGGTCATGGTATATGTGTGATAATGGGTGAAAAAGAGAAACCAAGTTCAACTGGGGTATTTATTTTCTGAGAAGCAGTGGTAGTGAGTTGCTTGACTTGAATGCTTGTTTTATTTACAGAAAAAGACTCCCATGTCTTAGCTCAGAGGACAGTGCTGTCTCTGCTAGTTGCTTGGAAGAAAAATTATTTTTTGGAGTTCAACTGCGAAACACGCATGGCGTTCCTGAGGCAATTAAGAGGGCTTGAGCTTCAAGGGAAAGTAATCAATGTTCTGCCTAGTTCTAGTAGTGTTCATGTTCCAGGCGAACTTTCCACAAAGACAGGTTTTTATTAGTAGCATTAGGAGTATTTGATTGTGATTGTGACATTAACACTGTGATCTGAGTAGCTACAACACACTACCGTGTGTAGGAACCGCCAAGCCGTTTGCTTGGTACCAGTCAGCTCCGCTATCTATCATTATTGTTTGAATTTGTGCCCCTGCATTTTTAGATTTTTTTTGTCTTTATTGTGAGCTGTCACTTTCAGTATGATATGAATTTAGAATAAGAAGAGTATGCAAATTATAAATTCAGAATCCTGAAAACATTTCTGAGGAGACTGTATCAGTGTGAACACGGGCTTTAGTAGAAGTGGTTATAATGCAGCAGCTTTTGCTCTGGCAACTAAGAGCAAGTATGTGTGGGAGGAAGTGGCCTAACACCTCGAAGCTTGTCTAGATAGGATCACCACAAAAAGACACTTTCAGGGCCAGCTGAGGACATCAAGATGAGAGCAAGCAGTGGGGAGGCCACCCCCATGTCAAGGTGGGTGGAGGTTTGGCCTTTCTGGGGAGCTTCTGTGTGGCTCCACAGCAGGCTAAGGCAGTTACGTGGTAGAGAAGAGAAGTGGCCATCTGTAACTGTCCGTATAGAAATGGCTTTTGAGCAGAGGCACAGGCATTTGGTGTGGAGCAACAGAAGTATTCTTGTTACTGTGCGCTGTGTAGTTCATCTGTTTGCTGCTGGTGTTTGGAGGTGTGTATTTAGGAATAAGAATCAGAAAGTCTCAGTTGCTAATTCAGCTCTGCAAGCCCCCAGTGTCTGGTCCCAGACAGATCATGCTAGTCTTTATCTCGATATGCAAATATTTAAAATGAGAAGAACATCTGTTAACATCATAGGATGTTGTGTAGATGATTTAATGGTTATAGCGGTCTGAATTAGGTAAAGTGCTGTGATAATGCCACTAAGATGGCTCTAAGCCACCAGTATGATGCAGCTGTGAAAAAGGCTAATGTGCTTCTACGATGCATTAGACATGATATTTTTTATAGAGAGGGAGAAATGCTAATAGCATTTCACAAAGCCTTCCTGAGACCTCATTTGGAATATTGTGTCCAATGCTCTTCCCTTGCAGTGAACAGAAAGATTGACTTAAATTGGAACAGGTGCAAAGAAAGACTCTTAGGCTGACCAGAGCTGCAGAATATTTATCTTGCAAAGAGCGAATTAGAAAGCTTTTGTCATTTAGCTTCATCAAATGAAGGTTCAGAAGGGATAAAGTTACTCTTTGTAAATACATTTATGGATAAACATCAGCAACGAACACTGTTTCAGCTAAAGTATAACCAACTTTTCTGGTATTGATATTATAAATTGGTCCTGAATGAATTTAGACAAGAAATTATAAGAACTTTCCTCACTGTTTCCTCTGAATGGAACAGAATGAACTGAAACAGTGGGGCAAAGAACCTGAACAGGTTTAAGCCCAGGTTCAGTAAGCTGCACAGGAGATTGTATCCTGGAACTACTATAGAAAGTTATGAGATGAGTCTTTGGCTCTGAAGTATTGAGGTCTCCAAGGGCTCTGAAGGGAGACTGGAACTGTTTGTTTTCATTATATTTATTTGGCAAGAATGGCGTGCTTCAGCATTTCCAGTGGTTGCTTGTGGGTAAGAATTATCTTGTTCTGCTCTTCTCCCAAACACTTTTAATAACAACTTCTGTTACTTGTCCCCTAGTCTACCTCCCGTCTTCTCACATTCACCATGGAACTCATTACAAGACCTGAGATCAGGAGTGAATGACTCCCCCTGGGGAGTTAGAGAATAAAATAGACATTTTTATCCTGTTCTGTTGTGTGATGCATGCTCCGCTTCCTGTGATTGCTTAGGATAAGTTGTTACTTAGCAACTGTTAAAAAAAATATACAGCTATTGCAAAGACATAGGATATAGACAGTGCCCTCAAGCTCCAATTCTCCCTCTATGGTATTCTATAATGATAGCCTTTCCTATAGCTGTTTTGCCTTTTGTAGGGTATTGAGAAGTATTTTGTGGTGTTCAGGGCACACAGGGTGGGTATACTATGGAAACTGCAGGACTGAACGTTGATCACATGGTTGCTTGCAGTTGCACATCCATCCCAAAAGGACCATCCTGTGTCCCTAACTGTGCTGAGGCACACACTGAAATGCCATGTTGGTGATCTAGACAAGATGTTGCATTCTTTCTGCTACTCCAGCTTTGCCGTTTGGTGCAGAGAAGTTTTTCTGTCATGTTGTCTGAAGAGTATATGTATTTGCCTCCCCCTGTGCTGCAGAAGGAGTGTTCTCAGCAAGTGATGTCTTGCAGTTTGGTTATCCCTCTGCCTTTGCATTTGCAGCATTTCTGTGAGAAAGTGGACTTCCAGGGAAATCAGCATATCATCAAAGACCTCAGGTTGAAAGGGGAAATACAGAAGGAAAATGAGATATGAAATTCTTTCACAGGCTCTGACTTTAGTGTTGAGTTAAGTAACCAGAATGTGGGCAGGAAGTAGAGGATGATAAAGAGCAGCACTTCCATTAGGTTGTCTTGTTTTTCAGAAAGCCGTGCAGCCCGAGAGACACGTAGTGTTTATAACACATTCATGGCATAGCTGCTTCCTGGTAAGTGTGCAACAGGAAGAAGTGTTGTTCTTAAATTAATAAGTGAAAAAGCAGCTGGTAAAGGATGGCCTACAGCTTTCTAGCTTTTATTCTGGACAGCATTTAAAGAGAAAGTTTCTTTTCAGTGTTTCACTGGAGGGTCGGATTAAAAAGTAAAGTCTAACTTAATGGTTTTTTAGGCTCAAGCGTATCGTGCCACCAGACGTTCAGTCGCCTCTGGAAACAGCTCTATGCTTTAGGTGACTATTGTCATAATAAAAAATAGATTCTTATAGGGTTCGACTATAACGTAAACCTGAATATTTATAAAATACATTGTTAGTCAGTGGAAAACTCTTAAGAAAGTGAAGTAGTTAAGTAAGATATTATTCCTGCTTCTACCAGTAATTTGCCATGTTGTTTTACACGTGTTATTTGAAAAGGAGACAAAGAATTTTGAATAGCTCTTTAATTTTATAATTGGAGCTAGCTGAATGTCACTTCTGACATGGTTTTTCCCATAAAAAGACTGTAACTCCCATTTAGAATTAATTTTGTTTCAAAAATGAGTTGACTTTAGAAGAGCATGCTTTACTGACTAAATTTAATAGCCCATCTTTTGAAAATTGTAGCCATAATATTTGTAGTATGGTAGACAGTTAAAAAGATGGATGTGATTTATAATTTACTCTGAGATCAAACACAAAAAACATGCTAGACGGTACATTGTATTGCAAGGGGCTTACATTGTGGTAAATTTCTTTCCTGTTCAGCACCTTACAGTTCATCAGTCTGAGGGAATAAAAATGCACTGAGACCTTGTCTTTCATGGACAACTGTGTGACAGCAACTGAGCTGTTTATATTTAAACCATGGGATTATCGCTAATGCTTTCAGGTGGTCTGAAGCGAATTTCTAGCAGTGCCGTTCGTGAGGAGTTCCTATAATTAATGGTTCCTGAAACTACCAGGCCTCCAGCACTTCCGCTCTCCTGCAGCTCTCTGAAGTGTGAAGCTCAAGGATCAAAGAAATGTTAACTATATTGGCTTTAGGCTGGACAAAGTATAAACCCAGATCACTTGTTTGCTGGAAAGTTCTAGGACTCGTCCGTATAAGCAAGTTAACTAGCATCAGCCAGACTATAATTGCTATAGCGATCATGCTAAAATCACCTAGTAGGAAAGACGTTTCGAGGTGAGCTGGGCTTCTTTTGGATGAACGTTGTTAAGCCAAAAACTTACTTATTACCAAAAAACCCTCCCAGACCTCTTCGTGGAAGATTTAAACTAGTGCAGTGTATGATCCTGTCACCATTGTACTGGTAAAGTTTCCCTGCCAGGAAACCGTTACATGGTAAGAATCCCTATTTTCCTTCAGTCTTGTGTACTTTGGGGAGGCACAGGCACTTGTTAACATGATGAGGTGCGAATGGGGCGATTCTTAGCTTCATGTGGGCAATTTGTGGGGGAAAATGATGGACTTAGTTTGTAAATGATTCTCTTGACCTTTCTGGCAAGGAATATGTGTGGGTGAAGGAAGTGTCTTTCTCATGTCACTGGTGATGAAAACTAGAATGTAAACACTGTGGTTGGTACAAGGTAGAAGGGATGGTGCAAGGGATGCCAGAAGCTTATGAGCAGGAAGAGAAAATAAATAGAGTAGAAGGGTTCCCTAAAGTGAGTGGAAGCAAACACTGAGGTTTGTTTTATGGGTTTATCAGTTCACTGGTGGTTTTAAACAAAAACAATTCAGCATCAGTCTACTACTAATAGTTACAGATATTTACATTACTGTTATCCTAACTAGCAGACAAACGGGAACATGCTGATGAATAGGAGAGACTCAGAGTGCCAACTTTTGAGAAATGTCTGGGATCACCAGTGAGAATTGGCTTCTGTATAAGTTACAGCCATGGGATTATTTAGGTTTTGAAATCTAGTTCCAAGGGAGTGATTCATATCGATAGTCCTGCTTCTTCCATAGGATGTGAACAGTGGTGGATTTGCAGGGTCAGGCCATACTGGTGGTGGGATCCAGGATAACTGAGTCTCGTTCTGCCTTCAGCACCAGGAGGCAGTATACGAAATGGAAGCACAAGAGACAGTACAACATTAAATACATTCGTGTGACAGTTTGAGACCTCTTCAGAAGAAGTAAGAATAAATACCATCTTACATTATCCCAACACGTACCTTTCAATGTTGAGTGCTTATCAGCAAGATCCACGTATTTTGAACGTTTTTATTTCCCTGTTGCATTTGGGGTCGAATAAAGATAATTAGATACCACTTTCAGCATTAAAGTGTACTTAACGCAGTGTGACTCAACAGAGGAATGAGGATTTATTTGTAAATACTGCGTTCATTCATGATACTGCATTTATACTTAATTTTGATATGTCGGACACACAAAAAGGTTGTTGAAAGGCTGCCTTGTTGCACTGTAGGTAAGTATTATCCATCATTTGTTATTTAAATATAGAAAGTAACTTCAGTCTACTGTCTGTATTTCAGATAAATCAGAGAGTCATTTTTTCTTTTTAGTTTTACTAGTGGAAGAATCAAGATGTAATAGAAATTCCTTTTTAGCAGACACCTTCTAGCACTGAGTCATTCATCTGTACTCATTAAGTAAAGTATGCTGTTATTAAATGGCCACTCGGTAATATAGTAGCAGCATAGGAGGGATATGTGCTTTCTTCAGTGAATCTACGTCATTTCAGCAGAGGCTGAGATTTTTAAATCAAAAAGATTCAGTTGCACAGATTTTATTACAGACTGTGAGATCCTAGAGCTTAAATCCCCAGGCTGTGTGTGAATATTTCACCCTTCCCCCCCGCGAGTGAGCACTTGCTCCTGCTCTCTCACACACGCTTGCAAACACGTGCACATACTGGTCGGCCTCCTGAGTATTCCAGTGTGTGGCTCATTGGAGGATTCAGGAACAGACCCCATTAGCTGTTTGGGAGGACTCGGATTTTGGGTGGCAGCAGAGCGCAAAGGTAGGCAAGAGAGAACTGAGAGCGCTGTTGTCACCCTGAAGGGATGGGCTTGCATTTGATGGAAGGGAAGCCTGGATCTGCTGCTCTATTTGAGAAAAGGAGCGATGTGACCGACTACTGCTTTTTTATCATTGTAAGACAGGGAAGTATAGTGGAATGAAGCGGAATGAAGAAAAGCTGTGTGACTTTTTGCACTATTTAGAAATAGTACAAATTTAGAAATGGTGCAAATGGGAAAGAAATGCAAGGCTTAAGCACAGGGAAGTTTATCAGTGCCTGAAGCAAGATGGCATGTGAGGTGTGCCATGAAAATGTGACAGCGTGTGTATTTGCATGAGGTAGGGCTGGAAGAAGAGGGACTAATGCTAAGAATAAGCTCAGGATAACAATTATCAACAGGTCTGGTTTTAAACCCAGTGTAAGCTTTCTAGATTTTCATCGTTCCAGCACTGTTGTCTTCTGGGCAATCAACATACAGGTTACATCAAACAAGATTATAAACCTTAGGAAGCTAATTGCAAAGATAATGTGAAAGATTAATCTAAAGTTTTCACTTACAGCAATATAGTATTTGACTCCTCTTTCACCTCTCCGATACCCCAGTCTTGAACTGTATTAAAGCTAAGGAAAAGCTCCTGCAGCATTTGCAGCACGCCTGGGTTGTACCACCAAAGTACTGATTATAGTGTGCGGAAAGGTGATTACATTCTTCGTCATTTGATACTTGGGTTGTATTTCAGTGAGGAAATTATGGGGAAGAGGAGGAAACAAACACAGGGAGACGAATGGAAGAGGAGTTGTGTGAGATAGCAGGATGTATAAAATACAGAAAAGAAAAAAAAATAACGTAGAAGGGCAGGTTAGTGGGAGAGCTGACAGATTTAGGATACTGGTATGTAAACCCATATTAGGAACAATTCTATGGCTAGCTGTTTTTAATTGATGCCAAGAAGCTGAAACCACCTAAACTATACTAATCTTAAACCTTTGACATATTAAGGTTTGTGTTATCTCTTCTTTTCAAAAGATGACTGTAGTGAGTGAAGTCATGAGGTAATCCAAAGAACTATTTTTGTGTGTTCGAAGGTGGGAAGAATGTTCTTCATTAAATTCTCATTATATTTGAGTTTATTACATACTTCTGACTTCTGTTTGTGCTGATTTAGTTTGTATTCTGCTGATACAAACCATATTGTTACCAACCCAAATATTGAAACTATTCTAAAAGTAAGACTTACACGATAAATCAAATGTCTTTTAATTTGCTTTACTATTTCACATTTTGGGGAAATTGGCCTCTCCTGACTTGTTTGCCGATGATACCAAACTGAGTGGGGAAGTGGACGCTTTGGAAGTGAGAGCCACCCTGCAGGAAGACCTGGACAGGCTGGAGGAGTGGGCTAACGAGAACCGTATGAAGTTCAACAAGGCCAAGTGTAAGATCTTGCACCTGGGAAAACGTAATCCAGGAGTGCAGAACAGGCTGGGATGTACCTGGCTGGAGAGCAGATCTGTGGAAAGGGAACCGGGGGTGCTGGTGGACAGCAGGCTCAATGTGAGTGAACAGTGTGCTGCAGCGGCAAAGAAAGCCAACAGGACGCTGGGTTGCTTCAACAAGGGCATCACTAGCAGAGATAAAGAAGTCATCATCCCACTCTACCCAGCGCTTCTCAGGCCACATGTGGAATGCTGTGTTCAGTTTTCGTCTCCGCTATACATAAGAGATGTGGACAGGCTGTAGAGCTGCCAGAGAAGGGCCACAAAGATGATCAAAGTACTGGGAAGCCTGCCATCTGAGGAAAGGCTGAGAGAACTGGGTTTGTTCAGCCTTGAGAAAAGAAGGCTTAGGGGAGACCACATCACTGTGTTCTAGTACTTAAAGGGTGGCTGCAAAGAAGATGGCGACTCCGTTTTTACAAGGAGTCACACAGAAAAGACATGGGGTAATGGGTACAAGTTACTCCTGGGAAGATTCTGATTGGACACACAAGGACAATTTTTCACACTGAGAACAACTGGGCATTGGAATAATCTTCCTGGGGAAGTGGTGGAGTCCCCAGCATTGAACACTTTTAAGATTCAGCTGGGCCATCTTGTCTAGACTGTGCTTTTGCCAAGAAAGGTTGGACCAGGTGATCCTTGAGGTACCTTTAAACCTGGTATTCTATGATTATATGAGTGTATAAAATCATCTTAAATTCATCCTTAACTCCCTTAAGCCTCTCCCTCACCAAAAGGGTGGATGTCAGAGACAAGACAGGAAGATGTCTTTGGTTGGTTTGTACTTTCTGGGAAAAATAGGTGAAGGCATGGACTTTATTCCAGTGGAATAAAGATAAGCACACTTGCCCTTGGTAAACAGTGCCAAGAAAACCCTGTCCTTAATTAAAAAACATTCCTCTCTCCTACACCCAATACTTAATATATTTGAATAAATTAAGGTCTGTTTTGTCTTCAGAAATAATGGCTTAAAGAAGTACTAGTAACTCTGTGTTAATTGAAATGTGGAATGAGTTTAGACTGAGGTTTAGACTCTATCTAACTGTATTTGGGTTCTTTGTAGAATTATCTAAAAAAAACCCCAAACTCAAAAGACTAGATGGTGTTAATCTAACATCAAGACTGAAGTACCTGCAGTCCACAAATCCTTCATACAGCTGCCTTGACATCTAACTATATAGGTGTCTGGTTTTTTAGTCACGAAGGATTTAAAACTCTAAACTCTACTTCTGCACAGACAGCGCTGCTGGCTTGGCTTGTCTTCTGCCCAAGTCCTTCTGGGATCCTGAAATTAAGGGTTTCTGCTCATTAGCCCTTGTACAGACCTCTTTAACACCCATCATTGGAAGTGAGTTCAGCACAAAGTGTAGCAGCCATGGCACGCGTATCATAAACACTGTGTAGAACCATAAAGGAAATAAGGAAAAGATAGGGTGTTGGTTGTTGACAGTAAATCTGAAAATTCCCAGGGCAAGAGGCAAATGCAAGAGGCTGAGTGGGACAGTAAAGCAGTGGGAAAAACATTGGAAGGTGAAAAGCGGTGCTGAAGAGCTAACAGATCTGCGAAGGGGACAGAAAGCTGACAGACGATGGAAAAATGGGAAATGGGATTCCGATTGCCCGGAGGGAGCAATATATCATATAATGGAGTTGATGAGAATGAAGCAGTTAAAGAGGCAGGGAGGCAGGACTGACATCAGAAACAGGAGACTGAGCCTAATGACAAAGAGTGTGATGGGGGTGGTGGCGCGTGTGCCCAGGATTGGCAGTGCTACAGCTTGGCGAGAAGGAGGTGGCCAAGTTTTGAGGGAGACTCTGGCTGTCTGTATTGAACAAGATGGAGCTTCTTTTCAACAGTTACTGTCTTCAAAAGAGCTGGAAATTAAACCAAGCTCAGAAAGCTGTCTGGAATAACGTTGTTAGAATTACAGAGAACAAGGGCTGCAAAGCTAGGAAGGTGAAGAGTTAAGATCGTCTAAAATATGTTAACTGCGCTCCCTTGGACATACACATTATGATATAGTTTTAAATTATATGATTTCAGAATTGTGTGGTCTTTTCAACAGGACCAGAAGTGTATGAAGACTGAGACTGGTCTTTGAAAACTTGCTTTCATTTGTTGTAGACACGTTAAGACGGGGCAGCGCGCTGCAAGAAAGGAAAGATGTGTCGCCTAGTTAAGGCAGATGAATAAAACTTGCCCATAAGATTAAAGTATTATTTAAGGCTAGGTACTCTGTTGAACACTAAAGTTTGTAATGCTCCTAATTCAAAAGTTTCATTCTTTTAAGTTCACACGCTGTGGGGATCATATGACGTACCGCGCAGGGGCCTGTAATGCTATCTGTTGTTATCGTGACAGAGCCAAAGAGGAGCTCTGTGTGACAAATAGCGTTTCTGTCCTCAGACTGCTGTTCTGAAATGGCACAGAATAACCTGGAGTAGATAAAGTGTAGACTGTCTGTAATTCAGTTCATGTGTAGATTTTCAGTACTCTATTTTCTTCTAGCTACTGTATTCACTGAATGAGCTTGGGGTTCTGTGGAAAAAAAATCTCACGCCACCACTTAATAAAAAGCCAGTCAGACTAGATATGAACAAGGGCGGCCAATTTACTCCAAATCCTTAAAAAATAAAAATTGGGACTTCTGAAGTGCGTACCTTGAAAATTTGTTAGTTTGCACCTCATCAAATACCTCTTATTTTGAGATTTTAGGGTTGTTGAGGATATTGATGTTTATATATGGCTTGTTGACTTTGGGTTTTTTTAAATGGCATGCTTTACATATGTTTATCCTGGAAAAATCTGGATGCGAAGAAAACTTAAAAACTTGGAAGCGTAGTTACGGTCATTTTTTTATTTTCCATTGACTTCTGGTAAAATCTTCTTTGAAAAACTGTACCTTGCTTACTTTTCCAATTATGTATTTACTTGCATGATGGAGAAGGTGAAAAATAATTTTCTTTTGATCTGATGTAATTGTAATTGTATTTTAGGGGAACTAATTCCATCTTATCTGGTTATAGTCTGATCATAGTCAAAAGAAAGGCTGCAATTACTATTTAAAGACACTAGTTTCAGTGGTTATGTCATATATCAGATGCATTGCTTTTCTACTCTGTTGTTGTTAGATGAGCTGCTCTAAATTAGATGGTCTAATTCTGGAAAATTTGAATATGTGCAGGTGGACTTTTGTGTCAGCAAAGCCACACTTATTTAATTGGAGCTCCATATGTCTGCAAAAATAGATTCCATATGGTTGAATAGCACATTTTGAAAATGTTTCTTTAATTCATACTAGTGCCAGGAGAAAGTAGAATAATTTTATTTGTAGGTTCCTCCTTAACTAAGTGACGGCACACCTGTACACAAACCTTTTTTCAATTTTTAAATCGGTGATTGAATATGTAGGATTTTCTTGTCACATATCAACAGTTTTAAGGTGGCTTAAATCTGTGGGTAACAAAGCCTTAACTGTGTTGCTGTCTTTTTGTATTCCTAAAAACAAGTGATGAACTATACTGAAATCATGCAATTGCACCTTCTACTAGGTTGAATTTACATGAGGTTTCTCACAGAAAGCTCTTTCATTAAAGATTGTGTTGAGTCTAAAAAGAAAATATATATGTAGAACTGGTCAAATAAAACCCAATCTTTTTGCAGGGGAAAAAAGCTTTGAGTTTGCTTCTGGTTAAGCAAATTGATGATGGGAAATAATCCTGTTAGGAAAGCTGGATATCTGGTTTTTTAAACTGCTGACAATTTGGGGACATAAGAGTTGATACAATCAAGAAATGAACTTATGAGGACTTATGTAGATTGATTTTTTTTTTTTAATTGTACACAGGTACCTAAGGATAAAACTGGCCTGAAGGGAAAACCTGGTGGAAGCTGGGGAGCTTGACTGTTCTTGCACCTGAGTAAGTGAATGCTTAGCTGGAAATCAGCTTTACAAAATGTTAAAACTGTTAAATATTTCTCAGCATCCCTATGCCTGATTGCTGCCTGTAATGTGAGATGATACCTTGGCTTTTGAATTGAAAAAGACTGCAAGTACTGGGGCTAGCTAAAGGGACTGTTGTCTAGAGCCCTCTGTGCTTTGCAGTAGGTTTGCTTTTTATTGCTGCCCTTAAAGCCTCTGTAAAATTAAACATAGATTACATGCAGGATTTCTTGGTATTTTGATGTTTTGCCTTTTCAGTTATTTATCTTGAGACTAGTTTCTGAGTTTGAACAACCTCTGTGTTTCTTAAAGTTAAATGCGATCTGGCTGGTTTGTGATCATAGTAAGGCACTGAGACTGAGCAGGACTGAAGTCCTAAGAGGCCACGTTAAGTATGTGGTCATCAAGAAGATGAAGGCTGAGATGAGCTCGTGATGGCCTAATGTGCTTGGCTTGGAAAGGGTGAATGCTCATTTCACGTTGTTTGAGACAAAAGCTATTGTCTCGGTTGAGTTTGCTTCCATTAAAATAGTTGGATTGGCTTACATTAAAATAGGACAGGGACATCTTTTCTTCATCAGCTTTCACGCGTCATGTGGCAGCCATTCATAGGCATCTGAAGGTCCCCAGTCCCAAACCCAGCCTACACAGGTTTCTGAAAAGGCAGGAAGAATATTTTTCATTTATCCATCTAGCTTCCTTTCCTGGCAATCCAGGCATTGTTCTGGTTACGATAAATTATTTTACATGTCAAAAAGGTAGTTGGTTGTATTATTTACCTTATTTATTTATTAATGCATATTCATATATGCAATGCATGTAATATTAACGAGCAGATAAGTATAGTATAACACAAAACTTCTTTCTACTGGTAACGTATTTTTAATAATGGGCAAGTTAATTGAATTTTCTGAAACAATTGCCAGAGCTGGAGCCTTTCTTTCTGCTGGCATTTATCGTGCTAAAAGAATTATGTTTAGTTTTGGAAGGCTTCAGTAAGTTGAATATCCTTTCTGGTATCTACATTAAATTTTACAAACTCGACTTAGCAGCTGAGAGTCTCTTGATTTAATCTGGTCTAAACTTGTTATCAGTGCATTTTATTCCAAGTCTGTGCTGTGGTTTAATCATATTCTTGTACTGAATGCATAAACTTATAAACTGATGTCTGTTGCGTCACTGTGTAAAAAAGTATATTTCATTTTGCCATAGTATTTGCTGTGTTTATCTCTTTGCAACAGAGTAGTAGACAAAAAAATCTTCTCATTACTTTTGATATTAAAGAGAATTAAATATCTAACTTAAAACTATGCCAGGCTTTGTGAGCTGCATAGCTCGCACAAGACTTTTAATTCATTCAGCGGTGCATCACGGCAGCATGTAGCTTTATCATTCTTTGATTTGTAAGTTAGGTAGTGAATCACAAACAATGCCTGAGACTGTATTCTAAGTAAGTGTTTGCTTTCCTGTGCATTTGTAGTTCTCGCTGAAGTTATGGTTCCTGCAAATACCGTGCCTTGTCATACTTGCACTCATTGTGCATGGTTTTAGGAATTAGATCTGTGGACTAGCGAACAGGTGTAACGTTTATTAAAGGAGAGAAGTTTTCTGTATTCTTAAATGATAATGGCATATTTTGAAATCAAAATTGGCTCAGCAGCTCTGTTTTAAATCCAACAGGGACCTTTGAGAGAGTTTTTTGCCTTGTTTCTTTTAACTTCTATACTAACACGCAGCAAATGTTTTCATTTATTTCCTGTGTTATCAGTCCTACTCTGCATATTTTACTCTATTGCTTTTGACAGTGATGAAAGACAGGTATTTCCTGACCTTTTGTATTTTGGGTGCTACATAGCTCAGCTGTTGATTTTGGGAATATTTCCTTCTCTTGTCTTACTTCTGTTTCATCATTTGGAAGACAGCACTAGAACTTCCAGCTGCAGTGGCAACTTTTTGGAATTACAGTTTAAACGCTGTGCTTGTGTGCATGAGACAGGAGCTTGCCCATACAAAAGAAAGGTAGTCATTCTGCTGGGCTTGAGGATTTGTAGGTAGTGACCTCTGCCTCGACAAAGACTTCATGTCAGCTTTACGTTACTTTTTACTTGAAAATTGTCCTTAACTGTTTTTTGAGGAAGGCAGAAGTCAAGAACTATTGAACCAAGAGATGGAGATAATCCAATTAAATTGTGTGGTCTGTTCCTTTACAAATATCAGCTTGAGCTCTACTCTAATTTAGGTGTTTTATCCAGTTTATTATTTGCCAGTTGTTGTAGTTACAGCATCACCTACAGATTTCCTCATTCAGACTTGAAATTGAGTGCCCTGGGGCAAGATTTTCTCAGTTAAGCATGGAAATGAACTGGCCTTGGTTTTGCGAGCATCCTGCATGTCGCGGTTCTTGTGCCTGGTGTTCTGGAAAGATCGATGGATTTCTGCAAATCTGCATCTGGGTTTGAAGCAAGATAAAACGTATCCATGACGCAGTTCTGTGTGTACTGCATTGTGTTCTTTTTCAGGGATCGGTAGTTAATCATCCGTAGTGTATTTAAGAGGCTGAAGTGAAGCCAGGCTGGTACGGTTGCAACAGCCTGTTGATACTGTAGCATGAAGCTCTTCAACTTCTTTCAGCTGTTAATTTCAGGGAGATTGTTATTATTTTTGTAAATCATAGTGTATGGCTTCTGACCATTTTTAAAGTTACCATACGCTCTGCTGTCCATAGTCTAGAAGTCTCTGGGGATTTAGAACGCTTTCTCTGCAGTATCTCCCTTGCAGAGATCAATTAAGTTTCTAATGAGAGTTGTATCAATTTAGCATCTACTGAACTCCTAAAAAAGTTGGTGTTTGATGAGACAATTTAGGTTTTTTAATGTTACGAGAAATTTTTGCTTGGCGATTTTGGGTTTTTTTATATTTTTGAGAGGGATTCTTTGTTGTTCACAACGTGATGTTTGAGTAATGGAAAGCTCCAGTGGCTGAAATTTTAATAAAAAGGAACCAAACACATTTATTTTAAAAATTTTATTTAATAAAATAGCTTGTTCTCAGCTAACAGAACTTTAGTTGCAACCCTCCCCCACGCTTGCTGTCTTTGAAAGACAACTTATTTTCATCAGACCTAAAATGCTGATGAAATTATATCTCCTTGTTTTGCCTGAAGGCAAGTGTCACAGCCTTTCATGGGTGTTTGGAAAGTTGTATATCACTAAATTTGAAAGGTACCAAAGTCCTGTGGTTGGCCTCAGCATTAAAATATATAGACACTTCTGCTTTATGAGGCTGTAAACCAGATAATTCATCTCTAGTGGGGATCTGGAGGTAGACGTGGGCTTTTAAAGAAAATTATGTTATATTGCAAATTCCTTTGGAGGGGGAGTGTTTGTTTTTAGGGAATTCTGGAGAGTGGAAGCCTGTTACGGTGGTATTGTGCGTGTAATAAATCATGTACTTTGCTTAGGTTGTTTTTGGTTTTGTTTTTTCTTAAAGGTCTAAGTCCATTCAAATGTTCTGTAATAATAACAGGCAGTAGCCTCTCTGCAAACACAGAAGGGGGGGAAGTCGATTTTTTTTTTTAAATTGTTTTTTAAGTGTAATATTCTCACCGTCTATACAAATAAATGATGGTATGTCACACAATTCACATGAACAGCAATGCAGCTGTATTGCTGTTGTCTGCCCAAATAACAAGAAATGAGAAGGAAAGAGGGGCTGACAAGGGGGATATGTATCGGAGATTGGAATTGTGGTATGAATGAATTGACACTGTGCTTTTGTTGGGTGGAGGGGACTTGTTACAGGAGGCTTCATCTGTTTGCTGCTCTTCAGTATGTAGAAAGCATCTTTAGTGATCCTTTTTGCAAACCAGCTCATGCAGTAACTGGCAAGACAGAAGCAATTAGTGGTGTAATCTCAAAGGGAATCTCAAGCTTCACTTTAAGTGCAATGATTAAATCCACTAAAATGATAACCATTGCTGCCAAGAACTCCTGTAACTGGTCACTAATGTATTTTGTTGTAGCAGTCGATAACTACTGGACTTCATGCATGTAATTAGTAATGCATACACGTTTGGTCAGTAAAATTGAAAATCCTAATAACCGAGGCTAGAGGGGGTGGAAGGGAACACAGAGCTGGAGAACTGAAATAGTGCTCTGTTGATAGTACCTAACTAGAACTGTATGCTTCAATAAAACAAGTGTCCTACTGTGCTGGAATACAAATGGGCTGTCTGTGGCAGGATATAGCAAAGACGTTTGGCAGAGAGGGATTTGAAAGCTTCTGGCATAATGTAATTGAATTGGCCATTTCTTTAAAGATACAGCAAATTGTTCACTGCGGCATTCATCATCATAAGGAAGGTCAGACAGCTTGCCAAACATATGATATTCATAATAAAAAGTAAAACGGTGACGCTTATATTTAAACACAAATCATGTTATCATATTTGTAAAAGCTGTGGAAATGAATGGGAATATTTTTGATGGCGCTGAGGCATTAGTAATCTAAGTAAGACTGTAGTTCAAGAGGGGGAAAGTGTATAGTCAGGGAAAAGAACTCCAAGGGAATTCAGCTAGTGAGCAACAGTCCCCTTGACTTGAGAGGATAGTAGGTGTTTTGGCAGGACTATTGCTGACTCTCTCTTCTGATCGCTTCAGGGAAGATAAGCTGGTATGATCCTATTTTTTACCTTTTCAGAAAACAAAGGGAAAAAATAACAAAGGAGGAGGACTTAAGGAAGACTTTGAAAAGAGACAAAACCTAAACTGAAGCGTTGCTGGGTTTTGTTAGTCCGTTACGCTGTGACAGAACAAGATGATGCAACAAGCTGTAGCCTGTTTGAAAGGTTATGTGAAATGCTCAGTATAGGTACACTGGGAAGCCCCTCTCAAGTCACATCCAGAACGCTGAACGTAAATTGCACGGTGACAGGGACTTTGGGCCACACGGTGATGCCTCTGCAAATGAGTAGCTGTTAGCTTTTAGGTTCTAACACATTCAGGAGACTGGCATTTTGATTTCTTGCACCGCTGCACCACTGATAGGGTTGGAAATGGGAATCAAAATAATTAGATTGGATGTATAGATCCCAGCAAACCAGCCAAGAAAGCAGCTGGGCTGGGGAGGGCTGCTCTGAATTCTAAAGTGTGCTGGTGCTTTTTATACGAGAGGGCGAGGACGGAAGGAGTAAACTAGAGTGCAGATGCTCGCCAATTTATATTCAAAGCATGTAATAAAATAATTGAATATATGCTTCCTCCTATTAAAGCCTGTTAAAATCAGTAATAAAGTACATTAGTGTTATATTAAAAAGGGAGCACGAATTTTCAGGTACTATTTCTTAGTTACGGTATGCACAGGGTACAGTACACTGGGAAGTGGCCTTTTACATCGGCTGAGGCATTCCTCCTTGCTAATACAGGACTGTTCCCATCAGTGCATTTTCTGTTATTTTGTGCAGCAGTAGCTTTGCAGTATTCCCTCTGGCAGTTTTTTCACAGGCTAACAGTTGTTGCCAACCAAAAAGCCTTTCCCCCAGCCACTCAATATTTTCCATAAAAAAAAAAAATCTTTCCATTTCCTCCTTCATAACTTTCCATATCTGGTAGAAAATGCCTTCCTTTTTCTGCTCTGCAGATTCCTCTTTCAGATATTTGTAAGCTTTTACCCCACTTTCTCTTTGCACCACTTGCCGGTTTTGACCTGTACAAATTTACCTCTCAGTCTCACAAGACAGTTCTTCAAGTACCCCTTCATTTAACCAGGAGATTCAGGAGTCCAGGTCCTCCTAAATTTATGGAGGATAGATGTTCTTTCTGTTCGCATGATTTCTGATGCTTTGCTTTTAAAAAAATGTACAGCGTAGCTCACCTGCCCATAATATCTCCTACTTCCTTTATGGCTCAGTGCACTTTTTCCCTTTCTTATTACTAATTTTATTTTTTTTTTGTACCAAA
Source organism: Steatornis caripensis (assembly GCA_013398225.1). Taxonomy (NCBI): domain Eukaryota; kingdom Metazoa; phylum Chordata; class Aves; order Caprimulgiformes; family Steatornithidae; genus Steatornis; species Steatornis caripensis. The sequence goes on from VZSC01010759.1 coordinate 316,826, forward strand.
CTTGTTTTATCTTGCATTTCCCCAGGTAATATCTCTTCGTTACTGTCCATTTGTATTTCTGTATTTCCTTTTCATTGCATTAAATCCCAAGTCCTTTATGTCTGTAACTTCTAACCTGTCCAGTCAATGTTAAGCATCAGTCCAAAATAGCCTAGTGGTTCGTGTGCCCATCTGCGACGAGGAAAGCAGCGGACTCAGCATCTCCTGCACTTTGAAGCCAGATGTACAGGCCTGTGTCTCTGCTAATACTGTATGATAATGACACATGCTTAAGTATTTGCCTGCTTTTGCAGAAGACTGTCCTGCGCCCTGTCCCTAAAACACTGGCTGAATTTGTAAGCAAATCCAGCAGTTATTGGCTCCAGTTGTAGTCACTGGAAAAAAGCTACATTGAGCTGTTTCTGAATATCCTCGATCTGAACTAAATACCAGCATTTTTCTCCTGTTCCCCTACTCGAGGTCTCCAGTTGATTTTACATGTTAGTTTTCTTATTGTGCTCTTCAGTACATTATTTCATGTTAAACTACTCAATTGTAAAGATAGTGATGAGGAATAGCAAAGTGATGTTTTTGGTTTTGCTTTTTTTTTTATCTGTGCAAGCCCATAGTATCTAAAGCTCCTTCAGAAGTTGTCATTTGTGTATCTTGAGGTACGCTGCAGCCATACTGCACAGCTTGCATGGAAGTCTACCATTCAGTGATGCAATATTTTGCTGTAGGATTGCAGGACTATAAAATAAAAGCTGTATTTACTATCCGTATGGAATGGATGATATTTAACTAGTGTGGAGGTGCGATGTGGAGGAGCAGCACTCATACCTGAAGCTCAAAGTGTTTGGGCGTATTGGGGAGAGAGTTTGGGAGTTCTGGAGGAGCTCATCTTTCTGGTAGGAAACTGATAAAATCCAATCCATTTTGTCAAATAGAGAGTGAAATTGTGAGTTGGTCATCATCTGGTAATAAGTGTGTGAAGATTTATGATATGAGAAGGCTCTTTTGTTTTGAGGTTATGGAAATAAAAAGATGCCGTGGAAATAAACTAAAGGTAGAAGAATTCAAACAGGAAACAGATTTTGTTATTCCCCCGATATTCATAGCTATTTTAAAGCTGGAAAATTGTTCAAATGAATTTCTAAAACACAGATTTATTTCAATGTTTCGAAAGTTACGTGTAATGCAAGAATTGCATGTTTTAGTTTCAAAACTCACGTTATTGAGGAAACCCAGTTAGATAATGTACTGGTCTCTTTTTGTCTTCATGTTTCTGAACATCTTTAGTTAAGGTTAGGGCTTTCATAGACACGGATTATGTAGCTGAGATGATGCTCATATGTTTCTGGAGGACAGTTGCAAGACAGTAGTTACTGTGCAAGAAACTGAAGAAATAGTTCAGTAATTTGTCCTACTCCAAAAGTCTCCCCTATGATGCCTTCTGCCCAGTGCTGCTGTTGTGGCAGATAAAACGTACAGCCCACTCAGGAGCACACTAAAGATTGACAGATGTTCAGAGTTTACCTGAATGCTTGGTGCAGATGTTTTATATAGAGAATTAGAAAAAGTTATTAGAAAAAAGTTATTTTGTTTTTAAATATTTTTTCCTTGCCCTTTATCTGCAGTGAAATTGGCTGGCAGTATCACAGCTGGTCTAAAAGCAACATTTTATTTATGGCAATAATTCTATGGAAGAACAAATGGAGTTTGGGAGAAAAGAAGACACGGAAGAGTCTTAGCTTTTTTAGTTGAGTAACTTGCTGAATGTGAATGAATGCAAATGCTACTGACTTGAACAAAGAGATCAATTGAAATACCGTATGCGGGTTCCATAATGTCTGTCTAAGAGGACTGCAACACTTGATCCCCCGCGTTTTGACTACTGCCATTCAGTCAACAGCATAACAGTGTATTTTGCACAGGCTGTAAAAGCAAGGCAGTGTGTTACACAGGTAATGTTTTCTGTACTTGTGAGTGTTAAATGCTATTAAATATTTCCCAGTCCAATGTATAAACAACCTTCTGTGATACAAATTCCAGATAATGGAATCGCCTTACATATTTCAGCACCGCAGTATAGCATTTGTTTTGTTTGGGAGACCTGCAGATGGCTTTAATCTTCTGTTTTAAGTTATTAAAATCGTATGATATGAACAGCAGGATCTGCCACATGGCTACCTTGATTGTGCTGTAACTCAGAGCAAACCGGGCTGTTTCTTCCTTGTCACCAAGACTTTTTTGTGCTTGTTGTTGTCTTATCCTTGGTTTTTGGATCCGTGCTTATGTCCTACTTCTGCAGTAATCTTCGGAACTAATTATGTTCAGTGAATATCTTACCCCTTGCAACTGTTCGCTACCAATGCACCTTACATGGGATGACTTCTTTTGCTGTACGGCAAATGAACTCAGCTCTTCATTATTCTGTGTTGACTTTCTTTTGAAGGCCATCTGAAAACAGGTAAAAGAATATTCGAATTCTTCTGCACTTTCTGATCTCTGACGCCAACACTTAGAAACATGGGGGTGGCTTTCTGCTTGTAAGATAGTATACAAGCAAGGAAATTTTTAGGTTCTTTCTAAACTGATGGAGAAGTTTCATTTACACGTAAACTTGGCTGTAAAGAGATGCATATAGTTAGGTATTTAAAATAATAAATATCGTGGCTGGGTAGGACTCAATTTTACCAAGGGATGTGGAAAATGGTTTTGTATTTTTGAAACAAAACCCATTGGTTTTATGTGATCTTAGCGGAATGCGTTTTTGAAACTTGCTTTGCTACTGTAGCAAGTTTTTTAGACTTTCAAAGCATTAGTTCTTAAATTAATAATACCCTTCTCCTACCCATGTATTGTTTGGAAAAGTCAGGCTTTTTTAGGAAACGATAAGTGACAGCACTGATATCTTAGCTCCCTGCCTTGGGAAGTGCTTCCCCGATTTTCCTTGCCCCTCTCCAGGAACAAAAGCAATGCAAAAATGCAGATGTTGAAAGGCATGAAAATGCGTTTAAAGTATTTTCCTTCTGTCTTGGAACAATGGTTGCTGACAGCAGAAGGCTTGCTTGCTTGTTAAAATTAGATTTGAATCATCAATGTAATAGCGGTAGGAAATTGTAGAATGGAAGGATGCCAGGAAGCCTGTCTATATCTGCCCTTTCAGTACACAGAAGGTGGGCCCTGAATGACTTTAGCTGACTTCTCAGTTGAGCAAGCTTGCCCTATATGACAAGTACTGGTTTAAGCATCCTTAAAACAAAATGCTTTGTACCTGGGCAAAAGCCATCTAGGTGAGATACCAAGAACAGACCCAAGCACAACAATGCAAGATGGCTGTTACAAGTCAGGCTTCCTAAGCGTTGGTTCCTTACATTGCATTTAATTGGGCCCAAGCTCATTACCTCTCACCATCTTCCGGAACTAGGATTTAAAAAAAAAAAAAAATCTGTGTTTTGGGGCTTGGTTTACTGGTTTTTATGGTTGTAAAAACACTGCGAAGTTTTCATGGGAGCTAGCTGTGAGTAAATTAAGAGGACGATGCCTGCTCTGAAGCTTGTCAGATTCAGCATCATTCTGGCTTATTCTGTTTCTCCGCAGCTGTTTTAAGGCAGTCCAGCACCCAGTTGCTTCCTTGCTATAGTTACTATCCCTTGGCTTTGCAGTAACCCAATCTATGGAAGACAGTGACCTCTCTATGCACCTTAAAACCATTCACAGAAATGGTTGTAATTCTGCTGATGCAGAATGCAGCTGCCCATTTAAATATCTTTTGCTTACAGAGAGCCTGGTTATGTCTCTGCTGTGTACTGGCTTCTGTTTCATTTCTGGTGCAGTTTTTACACTATTTCCATAAGCAGCTCGGTTCCTGATTACTTCAGGGAGTGCTTTGCATGGTACAATGGTAATTGATATCAGCTGAAGTGCTCAAGCTCCCAGTCCCCTAATTTAAATTAGTGCCAGTCGGAGATGGGAGAGCCGAAAGCGGGACTGTGCATGGGACTGTGCTCTGCTGTTGGAAATTACTTAAGTTTGCTCTCGTAATGGACTAAGTATTTTCTGACCTTCAGGTCATGCAGTTATTCTTGTCCAGGGTGGCAAAGTGGGATCAAAGTGGTTGTGAAGGGACGATCAAGGAGGAATTTTAGTTTAAGTGTTTAACGATGTTTAGTGTATTACTGCTCTCTTCATCAGTGCTATGAATGCAATCAGACATATTTTAAAATAAATTTACATAAATAACTGACTTATAATAATGCAGTATTGGTTTATATATTTTTATATCATTTGTTTACATCTACTCCATTTAACACTCTCTCTATTGTATGTATGTATGTATCCATCTATCTGTATGTATGTGAAGTTTATATATATAATGTTTATTTATTTTATGGAGACATAAGCAGTTCTACAGCTGGACTGTATTGTTTGTGGGTATTGTTTAACTGTTGGCAAGTATTTGGAAGGCACAGGACCACCACAGTTTCATGAGACTGGTATAGCAAACTTGATTGTACCCAAGAGAAAAGTGAAAGTGTTGCCTGAGCATGACTGGCCACCTTGAGTTGACCTGTCTGTGTGTTCAGCTTAGAGACTGCAGTCCATGCTCCTGCATGCGGACCAACTGGAAGAACAGTGGGTTATGTGGAAGATTTTGCTGGAAGTTACTGATGTATTTGTGTTTAAAGAAATGGATGGGGATTGATCTAGTTTTTTTCCCCGGAGTCCTTATAGGCCTGGTGGAATGATACACTATCAGGTAGACTCAGGTTGCCCAGACGACGGTGGTTTGCACAGCTCCACTGGTAGCTTGTTCTGCTCTCTCAGTTGTTTCCAGAAACGTAACTCAGATTTTATTTTCTGTATGTTGAGTCCATTATTTATTGTTGGGTCTTTGCTGGTTAATTTAATTGCTTGTTCTCTTTGTGGTATCCTGTATCATATTTGTAGACAGTTGTTTGCCATGTTTCTCAAGACAAGGTCAAGAGGCAGTCCCTAAAATATTCCGGGTACTTGCATTATGTAGAGCTTTTTTGTAAGTGTTCTTCCTATTTGTCTTGTAGGTGTCTAGAATATTAAGGTTTTGATGCCTTACTACTTACATTCTAGATCAACTCAGTGCATTGTGATATATGCATATACTCTTAAGCATACTGTTAGCGAGTATCATCTTTAAAGATATTCCATGCCCCCTGGGGGTCTACCTACCATCTGTTACTTTATCCCATTAGATTTCCACCGGATTTCCCATTTTCTCTCCAGCATACTGTGCTGAAAAACCCTCCTTATAGTTTCCCCTATTGATCTGCCAGTTTAGTCTTAATTACACAACTAATCAGATTATGGTGACTTTTTGTATTTCTCACCTCCCTGTGCTTTCCAGTTTGACCAAGAGCCTATACCAGGAGCTGATTCTCTTCATTTCTGCATGCAGGTATTTATGTGTGTGTGGGATGAGTATACAAGATTCTTCTAAACACGGTTTTCTGTTCCTTTCACTTTGCGTGGTGGGTACAAAGCCTTACGTGGGGCCCAGTTCTTCACAACTTCAGCAGCCTCTCAGTCTCCTCTTTCTCCTGTGGGCCAAGGGAGTCCGACTCTTCACCGTTGAGTTGAGCCGATGGAAATGCAGCGGCTCCGGGAGGGCCCGTCCTGCCCTCCCTTCCTTTTCCGTGACCCACACCCCTGCTCTGTGGACGCTCTCGGCTCTGTCGTCATGCCGCCGCGCAAGGCTGAAAAGTGGTTTTATTTGCGAGGTGAGCTTCCAGTCACATCATCAGTCTGATCCAGGCCTTCTCCCCGCCACGTGGCAACAGCAGGGTCTTAAATAAGCTTAGGCTGGCTGCTAATACGCAATGCTGAGTCACTGCTGAAATGCTTTACTTTGCTGTGCACCTTTTCAAAGCAAGCCATTGCAGGATCCGGTCTGCCTAGAATGGGCTAAAATTGCCATCCCGGGCAATTGAATGATGAGCGGCTCAGCCGTTTGTGTGGAGAGGCGAGGTAGACATGCATGGAGAATTACCTCAGCAGGTGCCTGCAGCCACCCTGCCTCCACTCGAGCATCACTGCCCAAATAAAAACCTGGGGAAACACTCTTCAGGCAGAGAAAGCGTCCTTCTGCTTTCTTTAAAACCTGCAGGAAATTTAGGATCCTGGGAGGATGTGTGAGAGTTATTTACAAACACTGGTGGTCTTATCACCCGGATGAGTGATGTCAGTAAACTCTCTCTTGTGGTTGTTGTAGAAACACCTCAGCAGGCTGGAGCTCGGACCTGGTGACAGTTCCACATAACTAAGAGAGCATCTTGACTGTTAACTGACATTGGCTAACATTCCTGCATTGGGGACCATTGTCTGATAGGGCGGGAAGGGGTTCATTCATTCACTGCTCATTTCTTCTGTTGCTGGACAAAAGCTTGCCTGATAGAGCTGCGTGTTTTCATGGCTAATGAGCTGAGCCAGTCCTTGGTTTCTGTCCATGTACTACAGGAATTAAACCATATGGAATATTACTGTGGAGTATTGAGGTTCATTTATAAATACAAAGATTCATGTGTACAAATTGGCTTCAGTCTTAATTGATTTAGAATACTTGATTAGACAACACAGCTGAGCCAACGTAACTCTTGCTGCCGCCGAGAGAGATGGTTTGGCCCTTGCTTTTGTCTTCCCTCCCTTCTGGCCATATGGTGCTTGTCTGACTCCTCGCTCCACCGCTGAACTCCTTCCTTCCTGGAAGAGATCAAGCCATTTTATTTGGTTTGATGGTGTGAAACAGGTGTGAGGAACTGTGCACTTCCCTTCTGGAGACTCTGTTTCAGCACAAGGGTTGCAGGTCTGTTGAGAAAACCTCCAGTGCCAAGAGGTACAAGCTAGAGCAGCATGGGTTCATTTCTACTTACTGTTTTGGTCAAGAAAAGGACTAGTCTGCTTTTACATGTATCTTCTGTGATATATTTTAGATGTTACCACCTGCACATGATGTAATAGTCCTGTGGCAAAAAAAAAAAAAAAGAGAGAAAAGAATGGCATTTCTAGCACAGATGGCATGATTGATAGAGCTGTGGTTTTACATACTTTGAATTTTAGTGGAGTGAGGAGACTTTCTACTCTTAAGCTTACACTATCCTGCATTCCAAAATAAAAGATACTAAAAAATGCCTTGGTGCATGCATACTTGGCAGAAAAACAAGACTTATTACTTTACCCAGTAAAAATCAATGGCCACAGAACAGAAGTGTTCTTCACCAGCTAATCATGTAGAACGTGGCTACATTTTACTACTTTTGGTGATCGATGGGCATCGCATGTTTGAAGTATGGATGATCTACGTGTGTTATTCGGACTTTCTGTCTTACTGGGGTTCTGCAAAGCTAGCAGGAGTAACCCCTGGGTGTAGTGCCATCCTTTACAGTAGCCCCATTCCAAAGCATGGTATAAAGTAATGCAGCAACTTTGGGAAACAGTTACTACAGAGTTTGCAGCATTGGGAATGACGGGTTGGGTACCATCCTGATTTAACAGCGGCCTCAGCAAGCGTGTGTGAAAGTGCTAATGCAAAGGTTGCAGGGGCAAACTTAATGCATGAACTCAAGAGCCGGAGCAGGCAGGAGGGCAAGAAATGTCCTTGTTAGTGTTGCCTGAGTTCAGCTGCTGCCATTTGCCCAGTGTGGGAGCAGCGGTGGGAGCTGCCATAGCCCAGGGAGGCAGTAGGAAGGGAGAGGTCAGAGCAGGATTGTGCCTCTGCCTGGAGGAAAGCAAGGGAGAGGAGGCGCCTTAGGTTTTGACAGCTTGGGTGTGCTTTTCTCATATTTAGGGTCTCCACAGTCTTAATAGCATTTTCGTTTATGTGTCATCTCCTTGGCTGTTCTACTGTTTTCTGTAGAAAAAGGAAGCTTAGGAAGTGTAATGCTAAAAACACTTAGCGCTGTCAGCAGTCCTAGTTTGGGGATTTTGCATGACAAAATCTCTTCAAGCTGACCTAAACGAGTGCCTTAGGTAGCAGGATTGTGTACTGCTATGTCTTGTGGAGCAGCCACTGGAGAGAGATGTCTGAGTTGGAAGTAATGAATTAACTGTGCCTTGCACCAGGAGAACCCAGCCAGGCGGGTCTGCCAGACCCTCTGTGGGTTGAACTGAGCCCGAGCGTGGGGACTTTGGTGGCTTTGGAGAACCACTTCCTGTTTGTGGAGAAGGAGCCTGGCACAGCACGCTTGCGCCAGGCACGCAGAAGCCATCAGAGGTGGCCAAATGGGGGCATGTGTGCCCCAGCGGTTGGGCTCCCCTCAAAGCCGGCAGGGCCAGCAGCACCGAGGCTGCTGGGGCCTGTGCGAAGCTTCACCTTGTGTTGAAACGAAGGGCCAGGGCTGGGGGGGCAGTGTGCGTGGGGTAGGGAGGGACTTCAGCAGCCAGTTTTTAGCTGTCTCTGCTGACAAAACCTAAGTGGGATTTTTTTTCCCCAGCAGCTTTTGAGAGGTAGCTAAGTCTCAACACCTTTTGCAGGGGACTGAAAAGGCATCTCCCCGCACCCAGGGCTTCTTGCTGCCAGATTTCAAAACACTGCTGCAAAATAGGAAGGCTTGCAAAAATGACAAGAAAGAGGATTATAATAGAAAACAGAGGTAAATGTAAGTATAGGTGGTGATTATAATAGAAAACGGAAGCAAATGTGAGTATAGGTGTCATAGCTTCTTGCTTTACATGTGGGGACAGCCCTTTATATTCTCAAGCAATTAGTGATTTTGAATATTCAGATTTGTACACGGTAATGAGTTGGGGTGCTCAGTGGTTTCGACAGTCTGGCCCCATAACAAATTATTTGAGAGAGGTTACTTACAGCCACGTCACTTATAAAAATTATGTCACGTTTGTGTGTGCATACAGGTGCACGTATACCTGCGTGCGGGTCTGTGTCTGCCGATGGCACGTCAAAATCACTTTCTTCACATACTGACCTTTTGGTTTGGAGGCATTTTCACGGCATGCGCAAGGCGGTATCTCAGACCCAGAGGTTCTGCAAAAGCAAAGTATTTTCTAGCAGGGGCAGTTAATTTTTGGAAACGCAAAGCCAGGTCCGGAGGGTTTTGCAGGGTTGAACTGTGGGGTCAGCAGCTGGGGCAGGGCAGGGCAGGGCAGGCGCTCGCCGTGCACACTATGTGTTTGCATCCCGGCCTCCACATCCCTCCCCTGCCCTGGCTCACACCAGGCAAGTACAGAAACGGCTGTGGTTGTACCTGTTTGTGGGTGATGGGTTGTTTTTCCCCTCCAGTGCTGCAGGCGAGGAAGAGAGCAGCAGCTTATCAAGCACTGCAATCTGGTTTGCTGAGTGTAACAGCTTATGAGAAAATGGCTGCCTTGTTTTCCAGAGCTGTCCCAGGGATGACCACGCAAGAGAAAATGAGGATCTGAGCATGAGAAATCTCTCAGCAGTTTCCCGGGCCATTTAGCATTTATAAATACACTATGAAGGGTCCTTTTTCTTTCCAGGTAGCTGCCTGACTTCAGTCCTTGCAGATTTGCCGTTAAGCACTGTGACTCTGGCTCATCTGCTTCAAGCCTGGCTCCTTTTGAGGAGGGGCGGGAAGGGACCATTCCAAACCCTCATCAGTGCTCCTTGGGAACCCGGCTGTCTGAGATAGGCGTGCGTGCGCCTCTCTCTCTCTCTCTGTGCGTATATACGCATATCTATAGGAGGTGAGATTTTAGGTTTCAAATCTGTCTTCTAAGGTGCCGTTACTGTAATCACTCGCTTTTTAGTGATTATATTAATGAAGTGTTGTTTTCAAAAGTATTCAGTGCTTCTAAAAATTACTTTCTTAATTTTCTCACCTTTTGAAGAACATAGCATTGCATTGTATGCAGACGTTATGTGACGTGAAATAGAAATGCATATAACCGTTACATTGAAGTATCTCTAGGCCAAGAAGGTTTTAATATTAATGCAGAAATGATCTGCATGAAACAATACCCTCTGAATAAGCCACTACAAAATTCTCTGCTGTTTAAGTGCATTATCTCGTTATTAAGTGGGATAATAAAAACAATTTTTAGCAAATTGTACTAGCTTTTTGCAGCAGTTTGTTTTCTTCCATTCTTCAAAGGATCTCGATGCTTTAATGAATTCAGTCTCTCAGTATCCTGTTGAAACAGGCAGAAATTGTAAAAGGAAGTCTAAACTCTAGGAGAGCAAGAAAGCAACTTATTTGGAATATGATGGGAAATCTTCTAAAAAGACTGATTAGCTCCTTTGGCATTTGGACCTTTAACGTAAACGACTGTCTCATAAACTGTTAAATTTAGCTGCGGTGGTTTAGGATGTGACAATTACCTGTTGTACTCATCTGCTGGGCTTAATCCTTCATCAACTGCTCAAGCAAATGCGAGCTAGCCTGTGAGCTTCCGTGGAAGTACTGTGGCCCTGGGCACGTGTCACCCTCTTCTGCCTGGTAGGTCCTGCAGGAGGGCTCTCTGGTCTGAAACTACAGAGCTCTGAACAGCCAGGCTCATAATCATCCCTGTCTGTTTATGGGAATAAGGGAGAGGAACAAAGAAAAGAGTAGAAAAAAAACCCAAACACAGCCAGGCGCATTGCCTTTAACTGCGGGCTTCCCTACCAGCTTCCAAGCAGTGTTTCAAAAGTGTTCATTTTCAGGTGGCTACTAGCAGTATCAATATTATGACACTGATGTACGTTGGTTTCTGAGGGCTCATGTCTTCCCTTGAATAGGCTTTTCCTCTTCTTCCCTGTCATCTCATTAACACAATAATGCAATAAGCAATAACTTTTCCAACCCCTAAGTCTCTTTCCCTTTTCTCTTTCCCACCTTTTGAGGAGGGAGGGGGTTAACAAAGAGCATCTGTTGTCCATTTAATAGCCAGCCCAGCTTTAAACCGTGACATGCAGGACCGGTGTTGCTTTCGAGCATGAGCACAACCCATGGAGTCCAAATCAGCTAAAGGCAAAAGGTAGCATACTCCCTTCATTTTGTAATGCAGAGCTGGAGAGAGAGAGTGAGCTGTTTTGGCTCCCTTTTTCTCAGCTAAACACAGCACTGCAAAACCTAAGTTAGAACACCTCCAATTCTGTGGATGCTACGCTGCACATCAGCTGGGAACACGAGAGTGCCCATGTAGCCGATTCCCTCTTCCAGAGATCGGCTGTGCTGCTTCAGTGTCGCTGCAAGCCTGGGGAAAACACTTACTGCAGCTGTACCAATATCAAATAGAAGATGTGTTCTTGTGGATCAGCCCTCACTGTGTTTCCTTTGTGTTTTCTAGGGCTGTCCAGATAACCTTTTTTTTGTATTGGGTAAAAGGGTTTTTATAAGGAACTACACATTCAAATTGTGTGTGTATCAAAGGACCAGGAGGTATACTATTTGTAGGAGATAATGCAGTTTGCTTCACATTTATTCTGCCACTGTCATTTCTTTTCTAACAACTGGAGCAGACGAGTCTGAAAATGGAACTGGAAAGAAAACTGCAGGTTTTGTTTTGAAAAGCCCTTTGGAAAGAATACCTGTTTCATACTGCTGTGCCAGCACGGAAGCTGGCAGAGCTGCTCCCTCCCTCTGAGCAAGGGTCCACTGCAGGGCCTTTTGGAGCAGGCTGCATACCCGACTGCCTGCTTTCATTATGTCCCTTGTTTTGGATGGGTCCCACAAGGTCTGTGACAACATGAATTCGGGCAGAGTGGGACAGCCTCATCAGGTGACTCTTAAAAGGTATCCTCTTTGAAACAAAGAAGAACAAATTACAGGCCTGAAAATGCTGAGCAATGTTTGTTTATTGGCTGTAGCAGCTCTGCACAGTGTGGGGTTTTGTACAGAAGCCCAAGTTAGCGTGGTTAGCAAAACAGTGCAGCTTCTTTAGGGCAGTGCTTTACCTGGGCCAGTTATATTTTACTTCAGGAAAAACTAAATAACGTGAAACGCAGCATGTCTTGCAGTACGCAGGCTAGTACGATTATGTTCTTTGTAGTGTGGCCTGGAGACATGCACATTGTTTTGTTATACATCCATCCCATATCTCTGATTTTATGCTTAAATTATACCTTCTGGGGACAAGGATTATTTTGTCTCTTTTGTCATCTGGATTTTCTAGATTTTAATATCATCTTGCATAGAAGACTCATGGTTAGGATTCCTAGGCAGCAGCTTAATACAAATATAATGATACATTATTTTTGATCAAGGCCTCCTGTCTCCTGTTATATCTTGAAAACAACTGGCTGGATTGGATGCTTCTAAGCTTCTTTATACTGATATTCACCGGCTTGTAGTTCTGAAGAGAAGAATAAATAATTCAGATGAGACCAGGAGGTTTTGTTTATCTTTTAAAAAAATGTTGTAACAAAGCGATTTGAGCCTTAGGCCCATCTAATGTAATTCTGAGTATTTTAAAAATAGAAAACTTAAGAGATAATGTTATTGATGTTCTGTTTTGCCAAATAAATATTTCAATGGATTAATAATGTGGAGTTGCTTTGGAAAGATCTCCACTGGCATTTTTGTTACACAATGTGAATTCTAGGCTGCCAATGTTAGGCGCGAACCTGACCTACTGTAAAATGTTTACAGTTTTGCATTCTCCATGTTCTAAAAATGGAGCAGCTTTCACAGCCTTTTATTCTCATATAACTTCTCCCTTTCCACACAATCAAACCCAGAAATCAGTTGCTTGCTTTTCTGGGCTGATGTGCACACTGCTTTATTTTTGAATTTCATCAGTAATAGGCTTTTCCCAGGTTGTAATGGTGTGCTCCATTGACACAAAGATCTTACTCCTTATTCACACCAAAAAATCTGGTGGAGTCTGTCTACAGATTCCATGGTCTTTACAGTGGGATTATGGAAATGAATAAAACTATTCAGAATGATAGCTTTACTTTCTCAGCACTTCATTCTAGGTTTTCTTGAAACAGAATATACATGGGTGTATCCAGTCTCCCTGTCTGTATTAGCTTCTATGTTAGCTGGGCTTTAAAGTGACAGTACACTGTGCATTCTGGCTTCCACAGAGGAGGGCAGGACAGCAAAATAAAATTCTCTTCAGGACTTTTTAAACCCTCTTCAAGAGTATAGTATTACTGTATCTTCACTAATACTGAAAGTTGGGATGCCTTTGCATGCCCACCCGAGTACAAAACAGATACGTTAAAATTACAAGGATTTGTTGAAAAACGTGCTGTGATTCTGTGATTCTGTGAGCACAATGCTGAAGTCCCTCATAGAGAAGGAAACTTCACTGTTGTCTCTCCTTGCACTTCACTGTCCTCTTGCCTGTGTTCTGCACCGCTTCTGGGGATCGGCAGTGGGTGTTTAAATGAGGGAGTCTGAAGCGTACTCAGAGGACCAAAAGTCCTGAGGATGTTGACAGCTCCAACACAGATCAGAACTTGTCTTAACTAGTATTTTCACACAAATGGATTTTCTCACTAGCATTACCAGGTAAATTCCATAACGATGCTCATGTGTGCACAGGGCTACATGAGGCTTAAACAGTCTGCAGATGGATTTTCTTTTCTTTCAAATAGCAGTTCTAGATGAGAACCCCAGAGAGAGCACTTGCTTTCAAGTTTGAACTCAACCTTCCTTAAAGTGATGGAGAAAAAAAACCCAACAAAATTGTATAGCACACCGGGTGGTTTGGTTCAGTTTTCTTTCTTTTTTGGCTATGGCATTTTCAGTTGCTCTTAATTTTGTGTGCCTGTGTGTTGAATTCTTCAGTCTAGGTTTTGAGACGGACAGCACATCCCCAGTGTGATATTGCCGCCTTGTTTTGCAGTTCAGTTTGCTGTCCCCTGAAAGTGTGGCTGCCCTTTTTGGCTTGATCTACACCATAGGGCTCTGTGGGTGCTTCTGTCATCGTACCTCGTGTTGTTTGGGATGGTGGTTACTTGATGGGAAAGAAATACTTCCCACTCGTAAGCATGGTATCTCTGCTAGGCCAGAAGGGGCTTTCTAATGGAGACAGGTCCTCAGACCTGAACGTCAGACCTACTTTTGGAAGTCTGGCCACCAGAGTTTAAGCTAAAGTGGGTATGTCACTCCTCCTTGCCTATCCGTTTTGCCAGGGAAGTCCTGTCTGGCTTTCATCATTTGCCTTCGTGGAAGCTACTTTGCACTGCCGATATCAGTCCAAGGCTAAAGGTTATTTAACACCTTTTGGCCACAGGAGCCACATTAGCATTGTGCTATTAACAGGAGGTAGCTGAAGGCTTTTTTACTCTTGTGGTTGTGGTTTCAGACAGCATTAGGCTTTATTATACTGTTTGTGTGCAAGTACAAAATATTTTATTTTAAAAGGTGGCATAGATCTGCTCTAAATAAAAAGGGGCCACTTCTATTGTAATGGGGCTGCTCACAGTACTTTATTGATGCATACACTTGGGAGAGGTTTTGTTTGTTTGTTGTTACTTCTGTTGGCCCTGAATCTATGAGGAAATAAAACTGAACTGTATTTTTTCTGGAGCATAGAGTTTTAAACTAAGAACACATCAGCAAGTTACTGTGGGCTAACAAGTTAGTTCATGTTAAGGAAAAAGTGCTGGGTTAATTTGTGCTGCTTTTTATGTGCTATGAGCTTGGAATATCTGTACAGATACACCTCTCTATTCCTATGCGTAATAAATTATAGGATGTCTGTAGAACTTCAGCCTTAAAATTCAGTTTCGTCTTGGGATCCAACCTAGGGGGTCATACTGCAGTCAGTGATAATCACAACTGCACCCATGCACAAAAGGTCAAGAGTAGACAGTTTCCCAGTTATGACAGGGAGCAGAATAAAAGATTTTATCGTGGATGTTCTGAGGAAAGGTATCTACTTGTATTCTGATAGAGTCGGCGGTTAAAAAGTTGTTTTTTGTCAGCAAATTGGACAAATTTAATCTGGAAGTAGTGGAACACAGAGCGCGTGGAGCACAATAATGTTGTCAGTAGAATCAGTTTTCACATTAAGATCCACAGACTTGGATTTGGACCTCAGATTCACCAGTGAAAATCTGCAATAGTTTAATCTGTAATTCGTTTGATTCTCTCCAGACATACTTTGCTGGAACTGAGTGCAGACTCAGCCAACCCACTCCAGGCTAAATTGTTCACCTGTTCATTCACCTGTGCACGCCTTCAGCTACTCACCCACTGACACGAATTTCCTATGAAGCCAAAATACATGGGTACATTTTATAAAAACATGGAAATCTTGAAATTCATAACTTTTGACAGCCATGACAAATAAGCAGCCATATCCATTACCAGTCCCCGGAGTTGTCTAGTATCCTTTCTTTATATAATTTCGAACAGTAATGTAAAAAAAAAATCAATCATCTTTTCTCTTGTTATTTATTATTCATAGCATTAATAAGAGTTCACTACCTGGCTTTTCTTTTCATTGATGTCTTGGATGTTTTAGCACAGTAACTGTACTTGGTTTGTTTCGTTACTGTAGGTGTTTTTGTGCTTTTTTTCACTGTGTGTTTTCCAGTTTTATCATCTGGAAATCTTATTAAAGATATTATATACCTTTTCTTCGTCCAAAGACATGGTGCATCTGTTGACCTTCAGGGCATATTGCCGGGGCCATCTGGTTTTCAAGGAAAGTGAGGGTCGGCGAGGAATGGGAGAGGTTTTAAGGTAGTTAAAAGGATATATATTAGGTTACTTATTTATTATTTGATTAAGGTTTTGTTTTGTTGAAGGATAAGACTGATTGGTACTTTGTTACAATGTTTGACTTTTTGTAGTCTTTGGTTTTTTGGGGGTTTTTTGGAGTTTTTTGTGGTAATGTTTTGAAGTGGTGCTGGGCTGTGGAAGCTTTGTGTGCGTGTGCGTGTGTGTATCAAAATAAACAAAACAATGTGGTCCCAAACTGCTGTGAAGTGTTGACCAGTGCTGCTGTTGTAGTCTGTTAGTACCAGGATTAAATGACATTGTTTTGGAGACTGTTCCTACAGTGTATTCATCTCCCAGTTGGAGAAAGTGTTAGTGGCCAGTGAGGAATTAGCAGTACAAGATACCAACCCCATTTGAACCTGGGAAAATCTGTATCTAGAACACATTTGTATTCTGCACAAACACCATTCCTCCAGTTTTTCAGAAAGAACCTGATAGTCTTTTTTTAGTGGATTCTTAGCACATGTATAGGAGATACCGCATCATTTCTGCTCTTGTCTTCCCAGAATAAAGGAATCTGACACACATGTGCGGGTCTCACTGGGGGCTGGAGGCAGGGCAGGAAAAAAAGGAATGTCATCAGCTCTTGGTGTTCCACAGCAATTGCTGTTCAGTGGTTTTGATGCATAGTTCAACATTAAAACCTTCCCTGTCTTTTCCTTTTCTCTTTCGTGCCATTAAGAAACCATTAGTTGGCAGTATAGGGTATAAATTGTTAATTTTTCTTTTGTTTTGTCAATGTGCGTTACATATCATGAAATACAGTGCAGTGCATGAAAAGCTTCGAATTTCTATGCTAAAGGCTGTTACAGTTCAGTTAACCAAAGTCTTATGCATGAACTGAAAACATGGCACACGCTTTTTTAGGAGAAAGAAAAATCCTTTTAAGTAAATTTACAGGATAAAGTATTTGTTTCAACTGAAAACAGGAAACAGCTTGGTTGTAAGAGAAAAATTGGAACTCATGTTAGAAATAATCTTCTCTACATTAACAAAGAGCTAATTTAAATTAAAGCAGAACTTCTCACATCAGATTATTGCGTCTTCATGTGTGTAAGGTCTGTGTTTAAAACCCAGAACAACCATCCGTGGAGGAGGAAAGGGGTGTGTGTGTATGGGGGTAATTCTAGGGAAGGTTTTCATCCCAGTGCTTCTCCTCACTGTGTAATCTCCGATCACTGAACCCCTGTGAAACAAAATCTCTCCCCCACCCTGTCCAACAACTCCTGCCCACGTGCACATCTTCAGATAACCTGTAGCAAACCAAGTGTCTGGGTTACAGTTATGAGAATATGATAATCTCATCATATGCTCCTGTATTTAATAATGTCCACAACACGTATTAAATATTCAGTTTATTGTCAATCTTCTCAAAAGATTTATTTCTCCATCTTGGCTGCTGTATTTTAGGAGGAACCCTAAGCCAGCTGAGTAATACATTTTCCTTACAAATAAATCAGTATGTATGGAGAGGAAAGAGTAGAAGAAACAATGCATGTTTGTAGTGTTTGATCAGTTCTGCCTGAATTTGGGGAAGTACACGATTTGGGGGGGAGGGGGGGAGGGGAGGAATCCCTAACTTCTATGAGGAAAGATAAAATTAAGTAACCACATTCGGAAAGTTTGCTTAATCAATTGTGATTTCTTGGGATATTTCATATTTAACTGTTTTGTCAGTGTGATGTTGTTCCAATCTTGCTCCTATGTCTTCAGTTTTTTTACGTAAGCTGTGAATTTAGAGAGGGAGACAAAAGAGATTTTAGAAGCGTGGCGCATATGTTAAAAGCTTGCTTTGATGTTTGCCGTGTAACCTAATAAAAGTATTGCAGAGGTTTACCTAAATAAAACTCTCTGACTGTGACCCCTCTCACTTTTTTTTATTTTTTTTATTTTTGGAGGAGCCAGGTTAACTAATCGTGATTATGTTAGCTATTGTGGAACAGCAGAGAAGAAAAAGTTAGCAGGCTATTGTCTTTGCTCTGGGAGTTCCGATGTCGGTGATCAAAAGCCTTTCTCACAAAGCCACTCATGGGTTTGCAGAAGTTCCACCCAGCGCTCGTAGCTGCCTGAGTTAGAAAGCTTTCAAGACTGTGAGGCTTTTCTTAGGAAAACATGTTAAAACATAAAACATCTGTCAGAACAACTCTTTGTTTGGAAAGCTTCTTGAAGCACACCTTGGAATTTCCTTCCTTGGTGGTGGATTTGTGCGGTAAACATGAAATAACCAGGAGTGGTGTCACCTGGGTTCAGCATCTGAGGGGGATGTGGAGGTGATCAAGAGACCGGGCTTTCAAAGGGTTTCATTGTGCCATAAAACATTGTCTGAATACGCTCTGATGTAATTACAGTTTTTGCCTTTTTTAACAACATACAGTAAAATCAGACACAGTAAGAATGTGAACAAGCAAGGAATCATATTGTGTTCAGGAGAGCATACAGTACAAAAAGTTTAACACTTAAAATTTTATTTTTCAAAACTGAAAGCGCACTCTAGATTAATTTGTTTGTCTCTTATTCTGTGGATCAGATCCTTACGTTCTTTGTAATTTAATGTGCTGAGTTCCTGTGCACTGCTTTTATATTCACGCTAAAATGCTTACAGAATTGTACTTTAAATTATTTTCTGGCTCACATACCAACGAGATCGTTAACTAAATTCCAAGTGTAGAGCCAAAGCTTATCCTGGCTGTCTCTGTAACGTTAATGGAATTACAGCGGGTGTGGTGGCAAAAATTTTTACATGGAAAATTTTGATTACTTTGGTTAGCCGTAAGAGAGAAAGACTGTTTGACTTTCAAGTTCAGAATGAATTTGCAGGATGTGAATCTGGAATAGCACTGCTAGGCTGGACAGATGTGGTGACAAGTCGCTGGAGTCCCTTGACTGTAGCTGTTGTTCCCATTAATTTTTGAAGGTATGTCTGAAGGAATAAAATGACTTAAAATTCTATTTGGATTTAAGAAGTGGGTTTTTTTCTCATTTTGGTTTTCTTACCAAGGCAACATTTTTCATAGAAAATGTTCATCTTTCTAAAGTTCTGATGAAGAGTATGAAGGACCTTAGTGAAGTAGCTTGATGGATGTTTATAGGAAACATTTTCCCAATAGAAGAGGCAACATGAAAAGGAAAATGAAGATTACTGTTTGAAAATGTAGTAAGTAGAAAAGGGCACCAACATGCAAATAAGATAAAGGAGGTTAGAGAAGAGCTATGAAAGGCCTTAAAAATTAAAAAAAAACTGTTTGCATTTGAGGTCATAGTGTGTTTTAGTGGTAAGTTACTTAGAAATGTTACCCATAAACTTTGTGATTAGTAAGAGTTGCATTTAGGTGTCATATAGACACTGGAACAGGTTGCCCAGAGAAGTTGTGAATGCCCCATCACTGGAAGTGTTCAAGGACAGGTTGGATGGGGCTATGAGCAGTCTGATCTAGTCAAAGACGTCTTTCCCCCATGGCAGGGGTGTGGGACTAGATGATCTTGGAAGGTCCTTTCCAACTCAAACCGTTCTGTGACTCTGTGATTCTATGGAAAAACAAAGTTACTTACATAATTTTGGAGATTTTTTCCAGATGAAGGTCTGGAATAATGTATGAGCTAAAGGTAATGTTATCAAGGATTTCAAGTCTGTGTGACAAACAAGATGACCGTGATGCTGACAGTACTTAACAAAAGTGGTAGTGTAGAAGGAAGGGCTGCAGAGCAAGGGGAAAGAGAATATTGAGTGTTCAAAATTATTCTGGAGTTGACACCCGGAAGTGCTGATCACATCAGAAATGGATGAGGATTCTGGTCTTCAGTGGAAGATAGGCAAGTCTGGAGCACAGAGTATCTATTCATAAGTGATAATTAAAATCACTTTTGAATGAGATTCCCTTGTGAGTGGAGAAGAAGGGAGTCAAGGACGAGCTCTGTGGAATCTCCAAATGAAGTATAAAATACAATTAACCATGACTAGGAACATTTAAAACTAAGAGTAATTCCATATACTTTAAGAAGAAATCCAGGAAACAGTTTGTTTTTCAGTTGAAGTCGTGGTTATATGCCACATTCATGTTTTAGTCAATGTTTTGGGCAAGATCAAATTTCAAAAGTAGAAAAACCAATATACTAGAGTATTTGAGGAAATGCTAGAATTTGGAGGAAAAACCCTGCCATCTTCTGATACGCATTTTATATCTGCAGTTTATGTTGATTGCAAAGGAAAAAACTGCCGTTATACCATTTATTGAGTTAAATGATACACTGAATTGAATTAAATTTCCTTTAGACGGGAAGGATTTTTGAGCAAACCAGTATATTTACATGAGGCATTCCATTAAACCCTATAGATATTAACAGTAAGCAAAATAAACTGTATAAACGTAGAAACAGATTCATTTGAATTTTGGGGGCGATGCTGCCTAACTCTCTTTGTTAGAAAAAAAATACACACACACACTTACATACGTACATGGGAAAGAAAGTAGAAGACCTTATTTCTAGTCTCTTAGCTGTATCCCTGTTACTTATTAGCATAGGGTCTTTTGGGTGGATTCATCTCACCTAACTTCTTGGGTTACAAAGGTGTCAGGTAACAGAGATGTCCGTCTGCCTCAGAGCCGTCCCTGAGCCAAGCTTCGGTGCTCCCAGCACATGGCCTCTGTCCTTCTGGGGCAGAGTCTCACCCATCAGGTGTATCACGCTCCAGAAGTGCCTGTCTCCTGACATTGAGAGGAGCCTCGCTCAGACACATGTCAATATTGTACCTGTCAAAAAGACATCAATCCAACTATTAGCTTCTGTTACATTTCACTACCCGAAATGATTGACTCCTTATTCTCCCTTAAATACTTAGTTTAAAACATAACCGAGCTTGCCTTCATTTCATGTGTGTTTTTAATCAGCTATGCCTGCTGGCCAAGATTTTTATTTGTCATAATTGATATCTGATCTTACGATCTCTGTGAAGTTGAAGCAAACTGCTACAAGGTACTTGCTAAAAGAAGAAAACGAAGGTAAGTTTTAAAGCAGAGAAAAGACACTGAAGGTGGAACGTAGGTTCACTGTCAAATTGATCCCAAAGCAAACAATACTGCAGGGGTACTGAGTGAGGTCAGTATGGTCCTGGGAGGAGCTAAGTAGCTCTAGGCATGTTTATAACTAATTTTTGAAATACTACAAGTGTAGCTCACATTATAAATAACCATATGTTCATTAAATAACTGAAGAAGGAAAATCTGGGAAAAGTTTGTCCAGACATTTATAACTTTTTTTAAAGGGCAGTTGATTTTTTCCATATGATTTTCAGACTAAGAAACTATTTTCATCTCTTGAGACTGCTCATTGTTGTTGAGAGCTGCAGTAAAAGAAAAGAGCAAAGTTATCATCCAACCTCAACCTTAAATGCAAAACATGAAAACATTTGGGGTTTAAGCTGACTGTTAGTTGCTTGATACAGCTTTTACTTTATAGCAGAGGTCTATAGCAAAGCTTCACTGAAAACTTAATTTAACTTTTTTCCCCAAAGTCCAAAGTGATGGTTGCATGCCTGAAGAGAGAGAGGAGAATATGCGTTCTGCCTGCCAAGCTGAAGAGTTGTTGTTCAATACATATTATGCAATTCATCCTCCTCATAAAGAACGTACTGTTTCTCTATTTCAGATTTCATATTCAACCATAATATAGATGTATACAAAAAAGGGATAAGCTTTATATCAGGAGTATTCAATGAAAGTGAATTTATAAAGTAAGAAGAAGAGTAGTTCACAGTGGAGAAAACTGGAATAGATACAGATTACTCTGCAGACACTGTTGTAAATGTCAAGTAGAGTTTGACAGCTGGTAGGTTGGAGACATAATTAAAAAAAAAAATTCCATACATGTACAGACTGCCTTTTAGCGTGAAGAATTGGCACACAGTGAAATAAGAAGGTGAGTGGCATATGGGGGATTAAGGCAGCTGAGTTCTAGTGGAAACTGGAGGCAAACAAATAGGCCTCCGAGACAAAGACAGCTATAGTGGTAGCACTGGTGCTGTGTATTTGTTGATTCACGGCATAACAATCTACGCTAATTAAAGCAAGGTTTGTCTCATGCAGTTTCCCATCCCAGCCAGAGCCTCTGTGATACAGAAAAGAGGAAGGTGACAGAGGAAAACTGTCTCGAGGAGGGGTGAAGGTGCCCATTTAACAGACTGGTCTGTGTGACAGCCCGTTGCGACGGAAGGGAGAAAAAAGGTCTTTGTACGCTGAGCTAAATTGTTAGATGTTACGGTCAGTTGGGTTAAATAAGGGCATTTAGGGGAGATCCAGTTTTAAGCAAGATTTAGTATTTCTGTCGAACATAGTTTTTAAAAATTACTTTGCATTTAGACATCTCCTAAAGTATTAATAGAAAATTAAGTTTTGAATACCTGTGCTGTTTAAATATTATTTCTGTATATATTTATTTTTGGCTTCAGTTTAGATTACAAATACTATGACACTTGGCTATGACCCTACAGGAGGAGAGATTAGTTTGGGAACTGAGCTGTGCATTTATCTCTGTATCTTTGTCTTTAGTCTCTTGCTTGGAATTCTGTGGATGCTTTCATTATAGTTGAACTTCCCACTTCCGTTTTTTTAAGATATGCTTTTTAATCAACATTCTGCAAGTCTAGCAGTGTTGCCTTACACACTGCATCCACTCCAAACAATTGCTGCATCAGGAGGAGATTCTGCTGAATCACAAGTCAATATGAATCTCTTACAATACTTCAGTTTCTACTAGAAATGGAACAGATTTTCTTTGCAATTTAACGTGAAATACAAAATCATGACCTGTAAGTCAAATGACCTGTAAGCCACCTATGCAAAATTGGAATGTCTTAAGTCCTGAATTTATTATTTTCATTCATCTAATGAAAATAATATTCAGATGGTATTTGCTGCTGGAGTTTTAGAGAATGTCATCAGCTCAACCATGAGAAGACTCTAACTGTGCACCGGGACCTGGCCAAGGTAGTGAACCCACATGTGGCAATGGTGGCCTTTCCAGCAGGTGAAGGGCTTTTCTTCATTTCTGCTTAGCAATTTAGCGAACAGTGTAAAGATGAGAAACTGCTTGGGCAATTACTAGGCAGGAAATCCCCTACTTTCTCCCAATTAGTAATTTCATTAGAAAACCGAGAAAGAGAGGCTGAGATCTCTTGGTTTTTACAGTCTTGGAGGACATAGGGACCAGAAATAATAGGTTAATTTTGCTAGTTACAGATAATTCCACTTGTCTGTATTGAATTCGTTCAAAATGCAGAAATGTTTTGTTAAATGTCATGCATATTTCATGTAAACTTTAACTAGTGAAGCATTGTTTCAAAAGATCTTACTGTGTTTAAAAGATGGAATTTTTTTTGCATTTTAATGGAAACTTCATTTCAATTTTTAAAAAAAAGATGACCCTGTGTACAGGAAAGTGTCATTCATTACTTTCTAGCCTAAATAGTGTGCAAAAATAGTAAGTGTGGGTTAGCATGCATTATTCCATAGGTATGTATGCAACACAGCTTCATGGTAAGCAAACTGCAGTATGGAGTTGGTGTAAAGATTGTATTTCATTCTGTATTAATCAGTGTGCAATGAGAAGTTCTGAAAAAAAATAACCAAAATATCAGTGTGGGAATGGTTGTGCAGCACCAGAGTCTTTTTGGCCAAGATCCACAAAACACGTAGGGTGTTGGCGGAAG
This sequence comes from Steatornis caripensis, assembly GCA_013398225.1. Classification (NCBI taxonomy): domain Eukaryota; kingdom Metazoa; phylum Chordata; class Aves; order Caprimulgiformes; family Steatornithidae; genus Steatornis; species Steatornis caripensis. The sequence continues at coordinate 340,184 of VZSC01010759.1, forward strand.
TAAAGTGCGTGAGCTCTGGGAGGGGGAGATAACAGCAGCAAGGAGCCATTTGCACCGCTTCAGAAGGTGAGACCAGGCATACAGCTAAAGCACGGGGCGCGTCACGAAGACCATGGCCGCTCTGGCCATGGCCACCCCTTCTGCCGTGCCTCCTTTCACACACAGAGGTGCCCTATCCCTCCTGCTAGTGCCTTCCCCAGCCGATTCGGCAGCTTAGCTCTCGCACACCTCCATCCCTTCTCCGGCTTGGGAGCCAGAAGTTGGGCAGCCCTCTTTAAGGCTAAGCAGTTCCAGGGAAGGGACTGAAGAAACTAAAAAAGCCCAGGTTTGTTCGAAGTTGCTTTGCTGCTGTTTCTGTGATCCATGAGTGTGGACTGTGTGCTGCATGGAATATGTTTTCTGGATTGTTTTGAGGGAGGTGGTAGCTGGAGCACACTTCCTACACCTTGAAGCCAATCTTGGTGAGACAAAAGAATTGAACTAAGTTACAAATTAGATACAGAACATACAGGTTCTGTTCACGTTACTAATAGAATTGGGGAGAAAATACTGTTCTAGCTTCTTGCAAAATTGAATTTCAGCTAAATGCTTAAGAAAGTGTAATGTCAAGAATAATCAGTTAGCAAGTGTTTTCCATTTGAAATGCTGTCTATTCCTCATTACTCAGAGGTCTTATTTTTACAATGTGCATGGATTGAAGTTGAATTAGTGTGATTTATAAATACCATATCTTTAAACATGAAATATAAGAGGCCATCCAGAACAGAGGATTGTAAAGAGTGTAAAGCAACCTCTGTGTCGGTGGCTTGGTGGTGTCATCAGTGTTAATTTATTTATTGAAACACCCAAAATTGCTGCTGTTTGACTTGCAAGTTCATTTATTGGCCTGGTACAAAGTTTGAAGAGTTTCTAAATCCAATACTGGAATATTTTGTCAGAAAGGAATTGTTCTTGAAGAGGCTTGGGAACTGCATCTCCTTTTCTCTGGGTAAATCTTTTTCCACCTGAACATGAGGAGGAACTTCTTTACTGTGAGGGTGACAGAGCACTGGAACAGGCTGCCCANCTGCTTTACTGTGAGGGATGTCAGCCGTCTAAGCACAAAAGGGATCGTATCCATAATGCTGACAGCACTGCATTGAGCCCTCTGAGACCCTTTGGCAGGTCCGATGGAGGACTCTGCTTCTTCCTGCATGCAACTGGAGGTATTCAAAACCCGCCTGGATGCATTCCTGTCTAACCTGCTTTAGCAGGGGGGTTGGACTAGATGATCTCTAGAGGTCCCTTCCAACCCCTACCATTCTATGATTCTATGATTCTATGTAAGCATGGTGGCAGCGTGAGGAAATTTTACACCCCTTCATGCCAATCTTTCATTTGCTGGGACTCAGACTGGGATTGCTCTTAATACCCTATTGGTTCATGCAGGACAAGAAAAGAACGGAAAAATACATAACTTGTGGCCAGTTTAGAGATTCTAGAAAAATTCCTCAAATTATTGGAAACATAAGTCTTCCTAAATGTTTTGCACTGAGAAGAATTCAGAAAGGATTTACTAAATGTCTCCTTTTGTTTATCTTTCCCTTTTGCAATCACATGGTAAAAGTTTCAGGAATGGTTTAATGCAGTCAGATTTTCCCTGTAAACTGAATACTTTAAATATGTTGGTGCTGAGAGTTTTCTTTGATCGCCGAAACATGTGGAGATGGGGAATTTAGGAAAGAATGGAAGGAGAAGTGACTGTGGGTTGCCGTTATGGTGTAACAGATCTCTGGGGTTAATCTGGATTCCCCCCCACATCTGTGTATGTGCAGCGTGTTCATGAGTCTGTGTGCACATTTGGTAGGGCGTGTTGCAAAATACTGACAATTAGTCTTCTGTTCTAAAGAAGAGATCTCTTTTCCTCTTGCCTTAGCTGTTCTGCCTTATGCAACAGTTGCCTAAGCCTAATTCCCTTTTATGTGATATTGATTAACAGCCATGCTGAGTCTAGGACTGTCAGAAGAACTAAAGGGTATTTAATTATTCAGCTAGAATAAAGTAGAAGACAGTGCAGCAGCAGCAGAAGCAGCAGCAGCAGCAGCTGTAACATAAGACATTGGCACTTCATCTCCAAGATGCAAGAATCATTCAGCAATAATGCAGGAATTCCGTCCCCCTGGTTTGAAGGAAATTCATAGAAGTCCAAAGACTGAATGTTTGGAGAATGTAAGCGAGTGATGGGCTTGTCCTCAGGATCACTGCATACTTTGGGTATGTTCTTCGGCGCAATGCCAAGTGATTACACTCGCATGAAAAGAACACCATTTTACTAGAGGCACAATATTCCTAAAGCCAGATTTTCAAAAAGGAAGAAACGTGTGAGAGCATTTCTCTGGTTAGTTTTTTGATAGCTCTATCACCTCTGCAAATTGTACTTTTGTACATGTACGTGAAGATTTCATATTTGTTGAATAAACGCTTGTGAAAATCCCCAGTTCTGAAGCATGACTTAAAAGTGCAGATTTATTGTAGAAGTATTGACGTGTTTGTCTGGTTTTGGACTTGGGCCGGGTTGAAAAGAAGGAGTTGAAAGCTAGAATTTTTTTCATACTTAGAACAAGAAATGTAAAAATTAAGGACGGGGTTATGTTCAACCAATAGAGTTAAGATAGCTAAAATCACAGTTAGGTGTTTTGTCCCATAACATTGCAATGATACCTGCCACGAACCTACAGTAGGTTTTTTTTTTTCTGTGGTCGTAAATTGCAAGGAGTACGCATTAACGTTCCACTAAAACACGTCGTGGTGTGTCTGGATACTGGAACCATCAGGAGATCTCAGAGCTGTAGGCTGTTGGGGGCTGGAAGAGTACCGCCGTGTCCTTGCTTCGTTCATACATTCTTCATTAGTTATCTACTTCTGCAGTGGTTAAAGAGGAGGTACTGGCTAAAGTGGATGTTTGACTTGATGTAGTAAGTCTGGTTTTATGGTTTTTAGTTTTAAATTTGTTTTTAAAATCATGTTAAATATTGTGTGTATGATGCAGAATGGTGTTTTGTGGGAAATATAAATACTAAAATAAATTAAAATGCTTGAAAAGAATGACCTATGTAAATTGCAACACAAATGCACTACTTACAGTATGAGACTAAGTTACATTTTGTCTGGACTAGCAGACACGTAACAAACATCCTTACAGAATATTATTTCTTAAGTCAGAAAGTAACAATGGTCTCGTTTTGATTTTTGCTAGCAAGTTTTAGTTCAGCATCAGGAGCAATGGCAGCCTGTCCCAGAGCTGTATGTTTCTGGCTTTAACATCCAAGAGCTTGGATGTGTTATCCTCCATTTACTAATGAGCATAGAAAACACCAGTGTGTTGATGTTTAAAGGGTTTTGGTTTTATTTCCATGTGTTCAGTATTCAACTGGGGATGGATTTTTTTCCCTTGCTTGCAGGGGAGTATGGTAGAAGAGACACAAAAGGGGAATCCAGTAGCTAGTTCTTGATTTTTGAAACTATTATTCTTATCTTCACTTTTAAAATAGCCCTCCTTACAGATTAATACTCACCAGAGCAGAATGAAGATGGCAGAACAAGCAGGTGCTGTGCTTTCTTGTAAAACAGTTTACTGCTCAGTCTTTCCACCTCACAAGCAGATCTTCACATCTTTTATTCTCAGTTGTGTTAATTTTTTTGAGTTTTTAGGAACACAGATGGAAGCTCTCTGCACCAGGGCTAAACTGGATGAGACCATGTCGTTAGAAAGCAGAGCAGAGAGAGAGTGGGTTTATGGGGAAAATCAATTGTTGGTGTGCTGAGTACAAATTAAAGCTAGCTTGTTGCCCTATTTATTTAAGAGGTGAACCTTTACTGTGACTGGCGAATAGATCACAAACCTAAATAATGTCATTGCTTTACTCATTAAAGCTGGAGCAACGAAGTAAACAGTGTTCCAGTAGCACAGCTGCATGTCTGTGCATGGTCTCTTCAGAATGAGATGAGGTAGTGCAGTTAGAAAAAATAAATCATTTCAAATTAATTCTTTGTTGCTTCCACAACTACACCATGATTAATTGGTATGTGATCAGGATAGCGCAGGCCAGTTGCTAAATCTCTAGAGTGGCTGATACGTGTCCTCTCCTGTGCTGCCCAGTCCTTTAATATTTATACATGTCTACATGTTCTGTCATTTCACAAGCAATGTCTGATCATAGAACAATGTATATAAACCTCCACATTTAATTTGTATTGGATAGCATTTTCAGAACAACGGTTAGAAAAAGTTTCTCAGCAATATCATTTATTCAATAACAGTCACTAAATGCACAGAGGCGCTTGGTTCTATGTATAAATGCCGTATCGTGATAGAAAGAAGTCTCCCAATGCTGTGCATTTCAGTTCAATTATTATTGCATGTATTGAATGGTTAAAGTTACTCTGCCTTTGGCCTTGAGCTGTTGAAGCATGCCTCAGGTGGTAAGTAAATTGCCTACAAATGCGCTGCTTGTCATGTCTTCTTGCTTAATTTATTCTTTGGAATACATTTAGTCTCATAATAGGCAGGCACATCACAAGGCAAAAAAGCATTAGACAGGGACGAAATATTAGCCTTGTAAAGCCCTTCCCAACGTTAGTCACTTATCTTTCATAGAAAGTAATCAATATTGAAATTAATGGCATGCTTCTGCTTTAAAGAATTTCGCAGAATGTTCGCGTCTGTCAGCAAGCTCCTAATGAAGGGCCCCTTCAGTAGCCCCGTGGTGGGCCTGCATTGCCATCTCCTGATAATATTTGAGCCCCCTGTCCACAAGGAGGGAGAAGTGAGATCCCTTGGTGGAGGGGTGCCTGCACTCAAAAAATCACCAGTGAATTAGATCATATTCATCACCTTTAATGGTAATGACAGTCTAGAGTGCACTTTTAGAGTCACAGAGTCAATACAATGCAATTTTTATGATGGTTTATTTTTAACGTGATATTTCTGAAAAGTCACGCCAGTGCCTGTCTTGGAAGCAAGGTACTTTTTCCATCTGAAAACACTCTTCAGTTACATAATTTTGAATAGCTCAGCAGCTCACGAAAAAATGCAGGAGAAACAACAAGGTCATTTAACTTCTGCATAACGAACTTTGTTCTTCCAGAGTATACATTGCAATGCACACAACAGAGAAATCGCTCAGATAAACATGGTTTATGTTGCTAGAACCTCGTAATAGTATTACTTAATGATACCTTGATACATTGCTCTTCTTCCATTGTTTTTTATTACATTACAGTATATCTTACTATTCTTTGGTGCATGACTTCAGGGTTTAGAATGAACTGTCATTTCAGATAGCACAAAATTATTTATTGGTTGTCTCTTTAAATGAGATTGTATGCTATTATATCTTGCTACATTCAATAAAACCAAAATGTATTTGTAGGTCTGTTTCTCTGGCAATTTCTATGGATGATGGATTCAATCTTACTAAACAGTTGGTTTGATTTCTTCAATAATTTTTTTAATACTTTATACCCAGAATGGCAAAGTGTAGTGGTTGGTATCTTTTGGTGCCCAGGCCTAGACAACTAGAACATACAGTCTAAATAAATAAGACAGTATGAAGACCTTTGCAACCTAGTGGAAAATCTTTAAATTTAGTGGTGAACTGGAACACATCAAATTTCCAAATTCAACATGCTTTCCGGTAGTCCTCATTTCATAGCATCAAATGTTGGATGAGTTTTTATTTTGTAAAATGTGAGTCAGTAGGGCTGGAATGTAAACGAGTTTATGGACTAATTTCCTACCTTAAAACGTGGCAAACATAATGCACTACTTTATTTGTTCCACTTGCAGTATTTCTTCTCAAGTCCATCCTGTCTGCCTTTTGCACGAACAGTGTATTCAGGTTAGTCTGTTTGAGAATAAATGAAAAGGATTTCTTACTTGCTGTCCTTTTTGTTTGGGATTTGTGGGGTGTTTTAGGGAGATTCATTGGGTGTATGTGGAACGGTGACTTTCATAGGGAGCATTTTCCATATTCCGACCATTAGCAACCACAGATAAATTTAATCATACCACTCAAAAAATATGGAAAGCTGTACAGAATACTAATAAAGTGAATCATGAATTTTTAAGCTCTCAGAGGAGGCTCTAAAAAGAAATTGATTAATCACTGTGTTACAACAATATAACACCTTGAAATAGAATTTTACTTGGGTGAACAGTATCAGACAGTGGTTTAGTATCAGTACTGGAACACAGCAGTCTCCATAAAGCAGTCATGGCTCAGTAACAGGTTTGCTGTTACTTTAATCACTTTAGGATCACTTAGGATTTCTCTTATGTTCATCTTCTGCTTAACTTGGTGCACGTGCAGGTGTGTACGCACTCAGCCCCTGAAACCCTACCCTGAATTTGATTGAGTTTTTGTTACTTCACTCATTTGTGGCAAGAAAATTAAACCTGCTTTAGCTGTTTAGTAAGGAAAATTGATGTTGAGACATGTCTCCAGACCTTCCCACAGTTTTCTTTCTACTTAGGGGGTGAAAGTAGTGTTCCCACATTTTGATACAAAAGGGTTGCGTAGAGTTTTAAGTGTGTTACAGTACCAAGAACCGTGGCATTTGGCTCCAGAAATCCTGGAGCTGCAGCCAGTGGGCCTAGAAACACAAGCATGGTTTTGCAGTACGGCTTCTGACATGAAAGCTACTCCATCACTCAAATAAATCCTGAGCCATCTTGCTGTGGAAAACTGGTAATTTATTCATCTTTACATGTTCTCTTCCTTTTTTTCTTACACTTTCGCTCTGCAAAAAATACGATGTAGGGAAAATGGTAGCAAAGCAACTGGTAATTCTGTATGAAAAATTGTGTAGAAGCAGTAGTATGCACAAGCAGCATGCTTGCTAGAACTACAGTAAAAACACTCCATTTCCTATGAGCGTAATATTTAGGGCTCCAAAACAGGTTAGCATAATAAGTGGCAATAAACATATTGAAAGAGGTAAACTATAAATGTAAAATAAATGTTGTGGCATCTTAGTCAAAATCAGATTTCGCGGAGTATAGTGAGGCAGAATTGTGAAGTCTGAGAGATTGGTTCCATTTGCTGTTAATGTTCAGCTCCCATGCACTGGATTTTCTGCCCTGAAAGAAAAATATGAGTTCTCTAGAATAATTCAGCTTTTCATTTTATTTTGCAGCCTTGTCTAAGCAGATGAATCTGGTAATTCTTTAAATGGGAGATTTGCCAGCTGAGAGAAACCTAGAGGGCAACAAATGGGCAGTGATGACAGAATGTCTTGAATGCTGAGAATGTTGTTTTGATTCCAGACTGTTTAAAAATATATTTGTCTAGTGGAAGGTAGAATGTTACACAGACAGATAACACAGGCGATTTCCTAGGCGTTACACACACCACACACACATCCGCAAACACAGTATTTGTATTTTTTTTCTGTAGGCTTAACCCAGATAAATAAAATTGCAAAAGCTCTCTCTAAAAAAAAAAAATAAGGGCGGGACACAAAAGGGTGAAATCAAAGCAACTCTGCCTTAAGGCTGCAGAGATTTCTTGATCTTATCCTGCTGTTCCTAGGTATTGCAAAACATACGGCTCACCTTTAGGGGCAGCCCCCAAACAGTGGGAGAGGTTGCATCCCGTCTGTGCCGCAGCAACTGGAGGTGCAAGAACAAGTTGAATTGAGGACGCCAAGACAACTGTGTTTAAAGCTCATTGCTGGTTTACTGAGGTGGTGTTTGGGTGGGGGGAGATGTTTGGTTTGGGTGGGTTTTTTTAGCTACCGTATCGATGTGCCTTGACTTTTATAAAGGTCTCAACACGGGTGCTGTTGGAGAGGTAATTGTTTTGGGGGGAANGATTTCTTTATCTTATCCTGCTGTTCCTAGGTATTGCAAAACATACGGCTCACCTTTAGGGGCAGCCCCCAAACAGTGGGAGAGGTTGCATCCCGTCTGTGCCGCAGCAACTGGAGGTGCAAGAACAAGTTGAATTGAGGACGCCAAGACAACTGTGTTTAAAGCTCATTGCTGGTTTACTGAGGTGGTGTTTGGGTGGGGGGAGATGTTTGGTTTGGGTGGGTTTTTTTAGCTACCATATCGATGTGCCTTGACTTTTATAAAGGTCTCAACATGGGTGCTGTTGGAGAGGTAATTGTTTTGGGGGGAACTTGGCAGCCCGAATCAGGAATAAGAATGTTAAGATTTTAGCTATTGGGAAGAAAAGAAAAAAGAAAAAAGAAAAAAAAAGCAAAGAGCAAAGCCTAAGGACGAGGTCAGTTCTCTCTGTCTCCCACATTTTATTCTGGCAGCAGCTGAACTGGCTGAATAGGCTCCCATCCCCCACTGTTCACAAATGTTCAGTATTGCTCCCACGAGATTTAATTGATGATGTAGTCACTCCCTAACCTGATTTGTTCGCTATAATCTAGGTTAGTTTAAACACTTTTTAACACCAACTCTATGAACTCTTTTAATCAGAATCTTTTTGACATAAGCAGTTATTCCACAGATATTGAGGGGCAGCAATGTTCAGCAGAAATGTAAGGGAAGAGTGATTACGAGAAACAAGGGAATAAGGCTACACCAGTGAAGCTTTACTCAGAACAAGAAGCATGACTGGAGCCTGAAATTGCAAACTACAGTGAATAGAATGGGGAATATGGCTAGACTTTGTTACCCTGATGAAATTTAACTTTTTAATACCTGCCCTCCAAAATGTGTAAGAGCTTCTAAGCCTCTTAGCCTATGCCTCAGAATTTTCCTAAATAATTTCAAAGGCTAGGGCAAAAAATGACTGTAACACCTTGCACCTCACTAAAACACTTAGATGTAAAGTAAACAAAATCAGTAAACTGAGATGCAAAAAGATTCTTAATGTTCTCTTTTTTGTTGCTGCTATCATTGCAATAATTCTTCTTTGACTGTAGTGAATCTTCTGCGATTAAGTCCTTCTTTTCCTGCTAATGTAATACAAGAAAACCAGTCATTATAATGAAGACTGAATATTCATACAAGCCAGCTTTAGGCATCAGCTTCCACATACATATACTTGGAATCAAAGTTAAGTGGCATGAACATCCCTGACATGTTCTGTCATGAAATAAAAAGGTTCTGTTCCATTTAATACAGCACAATAAAAGCAGCTATCTTTCTGTGCAAATAATTGCTCTCACTTTTCATAGTTTTCTCAATTTGCAGAAGGAGAGCTTAGTTTCCAAGATGAAAAGACTGACGTGATTTCCAGAACTGCAGGCCGCTTCCCTTTTGTTTTGAAGTCAATGGTAATTGCACTTCTCAGACCCTGGGAAAAATCACCCTGTAATGCTGACTAAAAGTAATATCACATCCAGGCTGCATAAAATTCAATGCTGTAAAATTTACATGAAGGTGCAGTGTTATGTTAGAACATACTCATGTATGAATTTAAGCAATCTGCACTATAATTCAGATTATTGTCCCGATCGGTATGGCTTTCGGATGTTCTTAATTTCTCACTTTAGCGTGTGAAAAAACCTCTGTTTATTGAACAGAGCTAGAAGAATTTATTAAATAAAGTTGGTGTACAGGTAAGCATTAAGCACTGCAAGACACTTCATGGTGCTGGCTGTAATAAGAAGCATTTCCTTTTTCCATTCTTAAGCTCTTTGGTCCTTGCAAGTTTTCTAGAAATTATGTTTGGAGCAACAGGATCGGGACCTTTCAGGGCTTTCATGCTGGAGTAACAAAGCCAAGGAAGCTTCAGGAAAAAGGAAAGCAACTTAACTTTGCAGTTTTCCACATTTCAAAAGTCCTTTTGCCTCCTCAAAAAGTTTAACTAATTAGTTGAATTTTTAAGCTTTGATGTGGTTTTTCATTTGGTTTTCAGGTTTTTTTAAGTTCTGACACTTGATTAAGATTTTTCATAATTGCTTTGGAATGTGCTTTGTAAACTTTTACTGTGTCTGAACATACCACAAGATAGAGAATATAAAACATGTTTTGGTTAAATCATTTAGATAACCATTTACTAATACTAAGATCTCAACTACTCTTACTGTGTGTCCCTTCAATAAAGTACAGACTAGAGAGTCATTAAAAATCTGTGAGTTTTATTAGCTAAAATACCTCTTAAAGTAGATGGAAAAAATGAAATAAAACAAACTAAAGATTGTTAGAGCATAGTATTTCTGGTATCAGAATTACATTAAAGCATAGAACATCACATATATTGAGAGATAATACTTTATTCAAATCCATTAAAGGAATTTATCCCAGTCTTATTATGCAAACAAACTTTTCTCATATATGCTAGTCAAAGGAGGTGAATTTGATCTCAGCGTAGAGGTGTAGATATCCATTTTCTCCTTTAAGGCATATGGTGATGAGAGAGCTAGCGTCAACCCTCAGGTTAATCAGATTAGCCAGACAACTGGACTAAAATTTAGAGAAGTTATTTCTTGTAACATGCAGATAATAATTTTGAAGGGGTTTTTTTTCTGGAATTTCACTTCTACTGCTGACTGTTAGAATATTTTATTAAAAAGTTCAAATGTGGTGAAATACCTGGGTTACTGGCCAGCTCAAAGGATTGGGTTCCTCAGACCAAGAAGCTGCTAGACCAGTGCTGTTTACAACAGAGTCTGTGTGACATTTGTTGGTTTTGTCTGTGTGTCTTGAGATGCGCAGATTTTTCACAACCCTGTTTATTGCAGATAAATTCATTTTTCTGCTCTTTTTTTGATTTAGTGTGTTTGTCTAGCCAGTATTCTCAGACGTGTTTTTGATATCCAGACAGTATGACCTGTTACTGTATGCTGTACATTTCAATTGGGGGAGCATCACAACTCACATACTTAAACTGCGATTTAGTTTAATATAAATAGCTTTTACTCTTACAGCTCTACAAGTGATGTAGATAAAAAGAAGAGGTAATGTTGGAAGGTAATCTGCAGTATAACAAAAACCTTCTGTGTCCTTAGTCATCGGTTTTCAGCTTTGTTATAGTTGCTTAACCAGCATAAACTTCATATGATCAGAAGGAACATCTGATGTTTGATACCTTTTAAGACCTTGGATCTGCCTGAAAGCAATACGCAAGTTTGTGCCCTTATGTTTCTTACTAAGCTCCTTATTTTCTATGTAAATAGCACAACAAGCACATGTAATTTTAATATGGAGAGATTATTATTGTAAGATCATAAGATAATTCAGGTTGGAAGGGACCTCAGGAGGTCTGTGGTCCGACACCTGACTCAAAGGAGGGCCAGCTCTGGGGTTAGACCCGACTGTTCTGGGTTTCCTGCAGTCAGGAATCCAAAGATGGAGACTGCGCAAAAGTTGTCTTGCAAGAAAATTCAGGATGTTTCTAATGCTGAAGATAGTAGTTACTGAATATGAAATTCTGATTTTCAAATAGATATGTCCTGTTTGCCGATCAGTGTAGTAAGTCACTTCTGCCATGCTTTTTAGTACAGCCATTTATTCGCACTCGTGGTACCGCTTACATGTTTGCAGTATCTAACCGCTTAGCATGCTGTAGTGGATTGACCCTGGCTGGACGCCAGGCGCCCACCAAAGCCTCTCTGCCACTCCCCTCTTCAGCTGAGCAGGGGAGAGAAAATATGCGGAAGGCTCGCGGGTGGAGATAAGGACAGGGAGGGATCGCTCACCCATTACTGTCAACGGGCAAAACAGACTTGGCTTGGGGAAATCAGTTTAATTTATTACCAGTCAAATCAGAGTAGGGTAATGAGAAATAAAAACTAAATCTTAAAAACACCTTCCCTCCACTCCTCTTGTCTTACTGGGCTCAACTTCACTCCCAGTGTCTCTACCTCCTTCCCCTCAGTGGCACAGGGGGATGGGGAATGAGGGGTGCGGTCAGTTCACCACACGCCCTGTCTGCCGCTCCTTCCTCCTCAGGTGGTAAGGGCTCCTCACATGCTGCCCCTGCTCCAGCCCGGGGTCCCTTCCGCGGCAGACAGTCCATCATGAACTTCTCCAACGTGGGTCCTTCCCAGGGGCTGCAGTCGCTCATAAACTGCTCCAGCATGGGTCCCTCCTACAGGGCGCAGTCCTTCAGGAGCAGACTGCTCCAGCATGGGTCCCCTGCATGGTCACAAGCCCTGCCAGCAAACCTGCTCCTGCCTGGGCTTCTCTCTTCACAGGGCCACAGCTCCTGCCAGGACCCTGCTCTGGTGTGGGCTTCCCACAGGGTCACAGCCTCCTTCAGGCATCCACCTGCTCCGGCATGGGGTCCTCCACAGGCTGCAGGTGGAGATCTGCCCACCATGGACCTCCATGGGCTGCAGGGGCGCAGCCTGCCTCACCATGGTCTTCACCATGGGCTGCAGGGGAATCTCCGCTCTGGTGCCTGGAGCACCTCCTCCCCCTCCTCCTTCACTGCCCTCGGTGTCTGCAGGGCTGTTGCTCTCACACATTCTCACCCCTCGCCCTGACTGCAGTCACACAGGGTTTTTTCCCCCGTCTTAAATGCGTTATCGCAGAGGCACTACCATCGTGGCTGATGGGCTCGGCCTTGGCCAGTGGTGGGTCCATCTTGGAGCCNCCTCGGTGTCTGCAGGGCTGTTGCTCTCACACATTCTCACCCCTCGCCCTGACTGCAGTCACACAGGGTTTTTTCCCCCGTCTTAAATGCGTTATCCTAGAGGCGCTACCATCGTGGCTGATGGGCTCGGCCTTGGCCAGTGGTGGGTCAATCTTGGAGCCAGCTGGCATCGGCTCTGTCGGGCACACGGGGAGGCTTCTAGCAGCTTCTCACAGAAGCCACCCATGAGCCGCCCCGCTACCAAAACCTTGCCACGCAAACCCAGTACACATGCCATGTCCTTCCAAGTGTTCGCTGCCTACCATGCGAAGTATGGTAGTTACAAGTGTGACTCCAGCTATAGGTTTTATTCTTAGATTCCTCTCCTCCTCAATCTCTTTTTTCCTGCTTCTATTAAAAACCCCCAAGAATTTAGTGCAACTGTTTAACTATAAAGCTGCTGTATATTTGCCTCTGGCTTAAAATAAAGGGAAGAATCTGTTTATGTAATATTTTTGGAAGCGCTTTAAAGAGATATTATTTACCTCAAGAATTAAAGGATTGTCTCCAATGAGAAACAATACCCAGGAAATTCAGCTTCACTGACAATACAGTAAGCTTTTTCGTAAAGCATAGAAATGAAGGTAATGTTACATTCCTGCCTGGCAAAGATGGTTTCTTACTTACAAAATTCATGACCGTTACCTGTTTTATTAAAAATGGTTAAAAGCAGAAGATTTTTCAACATTTTTTACTTCAAAATGTTCTTTTGATTAAATCTGATGTTTGTTCTGCTTAATACCACCGCCTTTCAAAGAGTCTGTGGAAACAGGAGTGTGAAATGCTGCATTTCACGTGAAAGTGCGACTGACAAGTGTTGAGGTTCATATGGTTCGGGGCAGCCCTTGCTCAGGATACTGTCTGCTCTTTTGTAGAAGTAGAAAATGTACAAAGCAGAGGAGATGAAGCTGGGAATGAAGAGGCCGGCTTTGAGTGACGGGGAAGTTGGCTGGCTGATGTGCAAGTGTCGATGTCTCTGGGATGAGTTTTCCGGTTTCAGGCCGGAGAGAAGGAGTGGGTGGAGAGTGTATGTGAAACTGAGATTTCTGCTCCTGGCTTCACATGAAGAAATCCCCAGCAGCTCGGTATTTAATGACCTGCAAGGTACTTTACAGGCAGTGTAAACGCTTGTGATCGCATTTTCAAAAATCAATTCCGGTAATATACAAGTATCTGCTGTTCCTGGGCCCTGTTCTGAGATGGGTGGTTGGTCTGTACCTCATCTTGCTGCTGCTTGATTCACAAATTAAATCAATTTGTTTCTTCTGATCCTGAATAACTATATTTCAATTTCCTCTTTCTATTTAAGTATAGCTTTTGTAGTCACTCTTTGGAATTGAATTCATACTTATGGCCATCTTTCCAGGTAAAAGGTTTAGGCTATGGGTTAAATTTAACTTGCAGTACTATTTTCAAGAGAATTCATGAATGTCGACCATCAGCTTTACAACAAGCATATTGGTTAGCCTCGTACAGAAGTAGTACAAGGAGTCATTTCTTCTTAGTTTATTGTTTTGTGACATGGAGGTTTTCGGTGTCCCTAATGAGAACATCCAGGGGAAATAACCAGATAAACAAGCTACCACTCCATCTGGGTCCTGGTGATTTCAAGCCAGAGTATGGATTATTGACTGGAGCAGAATGGGTCTAGAAGATTAGCACCGTTTAAAACCCCTCTTTTTCTATATCCTCTTACTGGCCATTACCAGCTTTATCCCTTACAATTTGCTGTCCCACAACTTGTTATAAAGGAAGCAGAAGAGTAGGACATCCTAGAGTAATTTTTTTCATCCTTTAAAAGAATTTGATGAGAATTCAGCACAGTTAGATCATTTCAACAGCATGGCACATTTGGAAGACCTTGCCCGCAGTCCCCAAGATTTCAGCCCCTCAGAGGTCCACTTGTTGGAACCTGTCGGAAAATAAAAGCCACAGGGATGTAACGATAAAATAGTTTTCGTTACAACATTAGAAAACTCTGCCCAATAAATTATATTTTTTTTGTACTTCTATGAGAATTCTCTAGCAGCTTGCAAAGTGCATAGTTCTGTGGCAGCATAATGTTTAATTCATGTCTATTTCCATATAATTCAAACAGTTTTAAAATTTCTTTGTCAGCTATCATTCAGAAGGATGGACAAGAAATAAATAGTATGGAGAAGTTTTAGCTTGACAGCTATAGTCAGGCCATCTTCAGGAAAGTTACCCTGAAAACTATCCTCTTATCCAAACTTCCAAAAAGTTTTGAATGGCTGGAGAACTTCCGAAAGTCCTTTCAGTGTTTGTGTGTTTCCCTTGGTTATTTTGGCACTGTACGGATCCATAATGCATACATTTCATTTCCATTTTCTGCCTGATAGCTCAGGCATCTTATACTTAGTGGGCTAATCAAACAAATAACACTGTTTATTACTGGGACAAGATGAATGTGCTATATGTCTGGTTCTCTCCCTACTCTAAATAATGCAGATTTTTCTCTTTGCAAAAATGTACCAGATAAGGAACAAACCAAAATGTTGACTTGTGAAATATTATTAGTAGAATGGGTCCATAGTAACGGTGATTCAGTCATCTGTCAGCTTGATAAATGGATTAGTGTAAGAGGTGTTCCAGTGGGGAAATGCAGCCCATAGGGCTTCCAGCTAATTATATTTAAGTTGTTTAGTACTGCTGGGAAGCAGCATCCAGGCAATTACTGAAAGCTTTGATGCAGTGTGCACTATTAGAGTGTGTGTTCAGAAACTCATTACCCTTTCGTGCTTGCGTTGGATGGATTCTAGGAAGCTGACATGAAACAGAGAGCAGGAATCAATAACTAGAAAGGCATTTTAGTTAGCTTCTGATCCATTTCCTGATTCAGCAGCTTCTAGTCTAGAGTGTTTCACACAATTGCTGTAAAGTAAGGGGAAAATGCGACTTAAATACATTAATTGCCATATATATGTATCTGGTTACAGTGATGTGTAGCTGAAGTTCCACCCAGGATGAAGTTCCAAAAGGTCCTTTGGGGACAAACCGCTCCCCACATCCCCTGTGGCGCATGTCCAAAGTGCCTGCCATTCTGTTCCTAGTAAGTGGTGGTAGTCGTTTCTTCTAAAGCCTGACCTTGCAATGGTTATTTATGCCTCTGCAACATCAAGGTTATATTACAGCAGTGCCCATCGTATCCCACCTTCAAAATTTCTTGGAAACTACAGCTAATCCAAAACGAAGCTGGTGATATTGGCTACATGTATTAAACCTTGTTTAAGAAAATTGTACTAACTCTGTCTTGGCCACGGGCTGCAATTCACGTTACTGATGCACCTCGAGAAAACTGTACACACTCTGCATTGCCCAAATTTGGGAAGCAAGAGATCCTTTCACGTACTGCTCTGCAGTTGCGCATGCTGAAAGCAATGCGGTATTTGCACAGCTGGGGGCCAGAGACTTTGAAAGTTCATTTCTTAGGTTAGAGCGACAGATCTACTCAGGGCAAAAGTTACGTAAATTAAACTGTGTGGGTTTCTTTTTGAGCTTGCATTTACTTTTAAATCAGTTAGTGGTGATTGTTAGGGCAATGCAGAGGAGACTACATTTCATCTTTTCTGTTTCTTCTTCTATGCTTTTGCCTGAGGTAGAGCTACATAGACAAACGAGAGGATTACAGTTCAATGCTTCTGAAGGGGTTCATTCTTTCCCACCTAGCTGCAGTATCCCAGATTTAATGATGAAGTGCTTTTCTTTATGTTTCCATCACAACAATCCTAGACATGCTGTGCTTTTTGTTTCATGTTTTATAAAGTTCAGCAGAAATCTGGAGTTACTGCCAAGAGAGAAGTATTTTTCTTAATCTGGACTTGTTAATTGGAAAAATAGCATTCGGTTTGCCCGAGGGTTGGTAAAATGAATGTTGTGCTATTCGATAGGCGCATATCTTTCTGCTAAAAAATTATCAGAAGTGCTGTGTTGTAGGCCACAGTGCCCATGAATCCGTGTAGTGTAAAAAATCCTCTTACAGTACTAAGCATTTTCAGTGTTGGTGCCTGCCTTGGTTACTGACAGATGAGCTTTCCATAAATTCATTATTATTGCTGAAAGTACTGGCCTATCAAGTAATGGTAGATAGCTCGTGTATCTCCTGTCTCCGAAGCTATTATGCGTGATAGAGAGAATATCTGCTACATTGAACTACACAGCTGAAGCAGGAAAAAGCTAAAACTGTTGAAGCGTCTGTGCAAGCAAAATGTTGACTGTGGTAAATAATTTTGAGAGTCAATGCTGTAACGGTGGCTTCCAGTCTGGCTCTAAGACTGGTTGTATTGAGTTGCTGTTTGGGATGCTAAGAGTTAATCTATCTCTGGAGGAGCCTGCATAAAAGAGATGGCAGAATATAGCCAAATTAATGAGACCATGCTTCTGAAATTCTTAATTTCTTGGTGTCCACTAGGTTTGAGACAGGTACAATGAAACCTGAAAAGAGTTTCCACTTGCAGTTTTGTGTTCCCTTGAGAAACTTGCTTCAAAGTGACAGCACAGGCTCTCTGAGCTGCACCTGAAAGAGTGCTGTATTCTGGGAAGAGGCTCTCAGGTCTAGGTATTTGAAGTTTTTCTGGGAAGGCAGGGGTTATTTCTCAACATTTTTTTGTTGCTTTGGCTCAGATTTTACCATGGGAAAACTTTTTGCACTAGTACTATAATGAATATTTATTTCAAAGTTGACTCTGATTTCTGACTGACTCATGACTTTGCTTCCTTCGTCAAATCTGAGCGTTCATCTGTGGTAGATTTAAAATAGAAAAAACTCTCCTAACTTCCTTTAGAGGAGGTGGTGGTGGGGGAAAGATATGTAAGTGTCTAGAGAGGAAATTTTTTGTCATAGCAAGCCATTAAATAGTATTTATTTACTCTGTAAGACCTTAGGGCAAATACATTAATATGCAGGCATTGGGTGGACTTTTCTGAACAGAGATTGCAGTTCCAGTGCATAGGTGCTCTGTAGAAACACACCAGAGAAGGCCAGCACGTCATGTTGTGTTGAAAATGGTGGTCCTGGTTGTGGCTTCGCGTGACTGCACTGTCATCTGTGATCCTTGCACAGGCTAGTTGCTGGGTATGCCCTAGGGGTAGCCACAGCTGTGCTTACAGCGCTGTGATTATATTTCTATATAATGCTAATGCATAAAGAAACTAAAACCCCAGTACATCGATAGAAGTTTTGAAATATTGGGATGTTCTCTTCACTGATTCATATACTTTTTAGGAATTGCTTTAGAAAATATGTTGTAGGTTATTTTTTGCAGAGGGGTGTGGCATGATAACTGATGTTCTATTGGAATTTTCCATACAGTCCTGGTTTACTACGAGTGTAATCCCCCAGGGGTGGTGTCAGAATGTTAAAGCTGTTTATCAATTTGGAAGAAAGCAAAATATTCATGTTGTGCACTATGTATCCTGCATTTCTTTCTCAGAGATACAGTGAAATCTGTCAAAAATGCTTCTGCAGGTCAGTGTCTGTTGAAGATGGCCTGTTTGTGATTTATGTCCTATGCCTTTAAAAGCCAGAAAGACAGGCGNTGCTTTAGAAAATATGTTGCAGGTTATTTTTTGCAGAGGGGTGTGGCATGATAACTGATGTTCTATTGGAATTTTCCATACAGTCCTGGTTTACTACGAGTGTAATCCCCCAGGGGTGGTGTCAAAATGTTAAAGCTGTTTATCAATTTGGAAGAAAGCAAAATATTCATGTTGTGCACTATGTATCCTGCATTTCTTTCTCAGAGATACAGTGAAATCTGTCAAAAATGCTTCTGCAGGTCAGTGTCTGTTGAAGATGGCCTGTTTGTGATTTATGTCCTATGCCTTTAAAAGCCAGAAAGACAGGCGAAAGTAATTAGTCACCCAATTAATGTTTTTTTTTATTATGGAACAACGTTAACAGAAGTGTGATGAAACAGAATAGTAATGTCACTGGTTTGGTTTCTCCTCATCTATGTTGTCTAGTAAAAGGAAAGAAAATGATTTAGCTGAAACTATGCAGAAATAGTATTTAAGCATGAATCAGATAGATTGGAAAAATATTGAAGTAATCTACTTAGAGGAATTTAGTAGGATTTACAAAAACATCTTCCTAAGTGACGTGACTAATTACTCTGAGTTTAAATCAAGAGTAAATCTACTGTACTATTTAGGTGCTCTTATCCCTAGCCAGCTTGCACAGCTGATAACTTCAAGTACCTGCTATAAATCTGGCCCCAAATTTCAGTTTCCTAAGGTCATCCAGGTGCCTACAAAAGGAAATGTACATACGAAGCAGTGGATAAATGCAGTATTTCTTCTGTGGCCTACTAAGGGCAGCACCAAATTCAGGCCTCCTTCAAGCGAAATGTCACTTTATTGACTTCTTGATCGATGTAAATGGTGCTGTGCGGCTTGGCGCTGACACCGAGCTTGGTACTGTGCCCTGTCCTGGCAGACAGCTGCGCTCTGGCCGGCACTGCAGGGACAGGGGTGGCAGGCAGCTGTAGCATTCTTCACTTAAATTTGCACTTCTGATACAAGCAGGAATTTTTGTGCCGACTGCCTGCGTGCGTGTGAGTTGGATGTCTGTGTTTTCCATGGGTTTGCTTCACGGAGGTTGTGTGCGATGGAGCAGCTGAGCAATAAGGAGATCGATGGAGGTATTTGCCTTGTTCGGCTGACTTTTACGTGTTCAAAAGCAGTGCAACATCCAAAGTCAAACCATATGTACCAGATTTACAATCGGTGGAAATGAATGAAACATTTAACTACTATTTTTAGTTGATATTTAAATACAGTTAAACTTCTTGGCAGCTTAGCGCCCCAAGGCACAGCAACAGCACCTACGCTAGCTAGATTGACACTTCCAATATCTTTCCTTATCTTTGCTTAAGGGATGAAGTTTTTAAGGTTGCTAGCTGTTAGAGTGGTTCAGTGTAACGTTCAGGCCGTTTCTTTTTCTTGTTTCCTTTTCTTCTCCCGTTCCCCCTTTCGTGAGAGGCCCATGTTACTTGTGTGTCCGGAGTAAGGCTGCCATTTTAGGGAGAGAGCTGGAAGTGTAGTGCTGCAGGGTCATGGCAGCGCCTGGATTTTAGCCGAGGTGGGGAACTGCTTGTCTGACCCTCTGAAATAACCTGGTAGGAAACTTTTTCTGCCAGAAAACATACTGCCCGCGGGGATGAGACTGGCAAGTAGTTAATAACACAAAGCACTGTTTTCATTGCTCTTGGCCTTCAGAGTGGAGGCACAAATTCAGAGGCCAGCATTTGTATTGCCTGCCTTCGGTCGTCGTAATGATGCCCCAGATGACCTGTGTGAAGAGAGTTCCTGCTGCCGCTCTCCCGTGACTGAGTCCTTTCAGCTCATGGAGGAAAGAACAGGCTTCCTAAATTAGAAGCCGGAATATCATTCATGGCAGAATTTAGTCCACCTGTCTCTGGAAGGATGGTTGTAATTCTCTGGCTCCACATACGGCCTGAACACACACCCACTCTCTCACTGTATGTGTGTGTATAGGCGCATACGTGTCACCAAGTATGTGCTAGCACCAGCAGCTTAGCATGCACAGTGCTCACTGCCATCCTGTGCTTTATTTGCAAAGCTAGACATTCATTTCGGATCTTAATATACTTAATTTATGACCAAGAAGGGATGACTACGTCACCTGATCTCCCTTTCTCTGTGTTGCAAACTTTGCTTGTCTGTATGAAACCCGGTTAGTTGTATATTACTGCAGGATAACTTGCATTTTCACAAAAATTCGTCTTCTAGAAAAGTCCCAGTGAACCCTGAGATCAACAAATGGAGAATCTGTGCGTTCTCCTTTTGATAGCTGCGCTAATGGTTAGTCACAGGTGATTAAAAGCTGTGCTTTATTTCTCATTTGAATTTGGCATTGGCTTCCAGATGCTGATTTGTTTTATGTGTACCCTTCTCTGCTACATTAACAAGCCGGTTGGTACTTAGTATTTTCTCCCCCTGAAAATTCTTAGGTGCTGTAATCAGGTCTTCTGTCCTTTTTTTTAATAAGTTGTACAAGTTGAACTTTCAAAATACTTCATATTAAAGTATTTTGTACAGAGCTCTAATCACTTCTGCAGATGTATTCTGTGATCTCTGGTTTTTTTTTTTTACATTCCTTTCTAAATTGTGGAGACCTTAATCCTGTTGTAGGTAGTGATAGGTTTTAATGTTAGTATTACCAGTGAAAGTTTAAAAAATACTTTCTGTCTTTGCATACTGTTTATTACAAAGCTTCTATTAGCACTTCTGTATGAAATTAGTTTTTAAGAAACTCCTTTATTGTTGAGTAAAGCCTTACGGGTAGGGGCATCTGCTAGCATGACAAGTTATTAGACCCATCCACATGTATGCTCTCACTCAGTCGTAAGGGAAATCTATGTAACTTTTAAATATCACTGACACTAGTAATAAAATAATAATAAAGGAATCATATCTTTTAATCTCTAATTTGTTTTTTTCCCCTTGCTTCATTCTTGAAAAACATTTATTTACTTGGCTCTAATCTTCACATAAAAAATTTTCTCAGTAGAGAGACGGTGTGAGCTTTCTCACCAAAAAGTTGTCTGGCAGGGTAACCAAAGCCGGCCTTATTACAGGATTCGATTGGCTGTTCCAGCCGGCGTTACCAGTGCTGCCTGTACTGATACCTTCTGCCTGCTCTGTAGCAACGTGGGAAGATGAATGGCGTTTAAGTGATCCAGTCACTGATAAAAGCTACCAGTGATCCAGTGTAGAAGATTTGTAAACAGAACAGATTTGCCCAACCAATTCATGAGTGTAATTACAACAGAAAGAATTAACACCATTTCTTCAATAACAGTACTTCCATCTACAGTGCAACAGTATGAGTATCTGGTATTTTACAGTGTCCTTTAAACTCCGTCAATCTTGCAGAAGCCTTCAGCACAGATGAGCCAGTTATTTTCCTAGTATTTGTCATCATAGCGGCATCAGTATGTGTTAGTTACTGTTGCATAGCATAATGTCAGAGTATTGAATGGAGATAAACAGGCTTGACAATTTTCCTGTAAGATGTGGAGAAGGTGTAGCAGAAAAACCCTCCCATTGTTGCGTGGATTTTCAGAATTTGTATTTACACAGAGTTGTCATTCTTGAGTATGTTGTATTTTGCATAAGCATAACATGCTCCACAGAAAAATGAGATGGGAGAAAATTCAAAAATAAGATGGAGAGATGACAACAGTAATCTCAGAATGCCATCTGAGAATTAGATATGTAATTACATAGGTAGCCAGGTAGGTGGAGGTTCATAGGTGTTCAGTAGACAAACTCAGAAAAGCTATGGGATTCTAGCTGATGTATCGTTAATACTTTGTGGTGCTTAAATAGTCCTTTCTTGTCCATTCTATAGTTATTCACCTCTGATTAGAATAGGTATAACTCTTTCTTGGGTGAGTAGTTGCACTTGGTTAGATGTTGTCCTTGTGTCACAGTGATGTATATGAGAACATGTTGTAGTACTACAGACTGAGAATTAGAATTGGATTTATGAAAGCTTCTCCTGATTGTGTGTTTAAATATGTTATTTATTAAATTGATGATGACATAAAATGATTCTTAATGTATAATTTTAAAAGCGGTTAGGCATTTGTGTGGAAGAGTGTAATTAATTTTAAAAGTCTCCAATGAATATCTCATTTCACTTTACGGCATTTAATTATTAGATTATGTAGACAAAAACTGAGCTTAAGACTTCAGGCTTGAAATGCAGGAGTAGCAAACTAGTCAAGATACATGGTGATCGAATGACAGAGAAAATACAAAATAAGCCTTTACTCATCATGCTCGATGGCAGGCATAGAAGTCTGCAAATAGGTTTATTATTGCAGAAGAATGCCAGGCTATCATTCATGTTTGATTTTCATAAATGCTTTCCCCAAAAATCACACAGGAAGGTAGTTTCTTTGACTGACTCACTTCTTTTTGCACAGACGTGACAGTCAGTTCCCACTGGAAGCTTTCTCAGGGAGCGCTTTGGTGTGTCCCACGCTGTTCTGGGGCAACGCGCTGCCATTTCAGTCCCATACTCAGCGTCGGTTCTGGATGAATTGCTTGCTGATGTTACACTTGACCAAAGAGGCTGAAAATTGTTGAGCCAAGCTCAGGGTGTATTAGGATTCTTCCAGGTTCTTGAAAAAGTGCGCGGCTTTGCAAAGCGCTTGGATGCTGCGAGTCCCTAGGGCTTGCCCTTGCCTCTCTGATTCCTTCTGTTACGGGTGTTGGGTTTTTTCCCTTTATGGTTCTACCAAAGCTCCTAACTTGGGAGCTAGTACCTTGGCGAATGCCAAAAGCAAAAGGAGTCAAATGCTCTTGTTTTGGTGAGATGATGGGAACTGGCTTGACGGGTACCTCTGTCTCTCATTGCAGCCCTCTCAGCTGTCAGATGCGGTGATCTCCATGGTAACTCAAACCCCTAGACTCTTGACAGCAGCCTGCGAGGAGCAGCATTCAGCAGCTCAAGGGTCTCACGACCAGGTAAGCCAAAAGTAATCACCAAACAGGAGCTTACCTCAGGAATGTGGTTTCCTGTGCAACTGCCTTTCAGGTTTTTTCCTGGTGAAGCCACGCACACAGTTAGTTCCTGTGCGTATGCGTGATGATGTACTTCTACCGGTGCTGTCATTTAAGGCTACGGCAGTCCAGCTCTCTCAAGTAGAGACGATTGGCAAAAAGTCTGCATTTATTCAGGGATGTTTTTTAAGCTACAGATTGAAGAGCCGCAGTGTAGCAAAGCAAAGAAGTACCATACCATTCTTTAAGTGGCTTCGTTAATAAGTAATTGCTATGGTAGGAAATATCCCCAAAACACATCAGTGGCAAGATCTCTCTTAGCACTGTAGCTACACCACTGTCAGTACTGCCTGGTCACTAACATGAGGCTTGAGCTCCCTTACTCTCCTGGAATGATCTGTAGAGACTGTTTCTGTGTTCGTGTAACATTCATTGCTACTCTGCAGCCTTTTCAAATTGCTGCTGTGCTCTTTTCACGCAGCAACCTTATGAATCTCTCGCCGTGCTAACAGCATGCGTGGCATTCTGGTTAACATCTTAAGGAGGTACAGAATTCTTCCACTTTTTTGGCGAATTATGGAGAAAACGTCAGGAAAAACCAAGATCTTTGCCATTTTGGGAAAACAATATGGAGGCTATACAGCCATTTTCACTCTTCCAATATCCCTAATGCTGTGAGCAAAAGTAGTATCTCTGTTCGTATGCATCTATGCACCTGTGTGGGGGTTTTATTACTCCTTTCTGTCACAATGTTTTGCTGGCGCTTGTATGGAATTGTTTCTGTGCCCTGAAGATTGTATTTATTTTTTAAGTCCTTGGTTTCTGTGTGCTGCTGTCTAGGTATTACCTGCATTCTTTCTTGCTTGCTATGTAAGTCCACTTGGCTGTAACACACTGTCCCTGTTTTACAAAGCAATCCGTATTACTCTGCATAACCATTCTGCTGTCTTTAGTAACCAATCTGTCATTTTTTGTGTATTGTTTGTGATTCTCTTAGAGAATGTTGAGCTAGTAATGGATGATTTTATTGGAGTAATGTAGAACACTCTTCTTCAATTATTATTTCCTGTTAACAGCCACTTTTTTGTATCTATATCTTAACCAAATTTGATGATACTGATAAAAAATTCTTACACTGAATGTTGTGTGGCTGTAAGGTAAATGCTGTTCAAAAGTCTGTGTGTGTCATCTGTGGAGTCACTTCTATTGACCACGGTTCCTAACCTTAGCGGACGACTAAATCAAACTTTCTGTTTTACTGACCAAGTTTCTACGAAATGGTGTTGACTGACATCAGTTTTATTCATGTCATTTCCCACTGAATTTATCCTTTTATCAGTTTGCTGGTTATTTTGCCTAAGATTAATAATGGCTTAGAGCTCTATAATTACTGAGATCATACCGCTTACCATCTTCAAATATTGGCAGAAAATGATAGCAGTCTTACTGAATTTCTCTGATGATCCAAACTGTACTGGAAATTAGCATCATTGAAATTATACTCTCGCGAACACTTTTAGGACTCCAAGGCACGAATTATCTGGGTGTGCTATTTTAAAGTTGTCTTTTAACATTCATTTTGGTTACTAATGGCCTCCTTATCTGTAAAAAGAGTTTTTTTCTACTTACAGAGGAGAAAATATGCGTTAGATTTAGGGATTTTTTTGCATAGTGTGTTTGTATTCTTTTAAAACATGAATCAGAAGTTGGAGACCCTCTGCTTTCTTGTCTGGTTTTTTTAGCCCAAAATTTCCTATTTAAATTAATTTCTTGCTGAGTTTGTTAAGTTTTTTTAATATGTAGCGTATATTTCAACCTAATTGCACCCTTAACCCCGAATTGAAGTTTGGGGTTTCTTGTCACATGTTGCCTTTTTTAGACTATTTAATAGTGGCCTTTGGTCCCTGGTTGCAGTGGGGTAGGGAGAGTCCTTCCACATTTTCATGTCTGTACTTTCTCCCAAATGCAGAATTTTCCTCTAGTTTACTGGGCCAATGAACTTCCATGCTTGTGGTTAACCGAACTTCAGATATTGAATGTGCAGGTCCAGAGTGTAATTATCCTTTCAGTATTAGAAAAAGAGAAGCGCCTGATGTGTTGCTACTGACTGCATGGTGTTTCGATCTTACATCTCTCAAATGGATGTCCTTTGTAGTTCTTTTCATGTTTTAAAAATACGTACTTAAAGAGCAGATCACCCACTTGTCTGATACAATTTGGTGGTTTGCTTTATCTCATATTACCAACAGTATATCCTCCTGGGATCTGCCAGCATGTCATCTATATGAATTCAAGATCTTGTGCCCCCTGGCTTATCAGTAATTCTGAGAGGTAATGGTGCCAATAATGGGGAGTACCATCTTGTGTTTCTTTTTCTCTGGCTCTCTTTTCATGAAAAGTTAGAAATGCTGATTTTAATGTTTTAATTGTAGAGATCTCCCCAGCAGTTTGAAGTGATGGCAACTACATAAAACATCTTCTAAACAGGAGTTTTCAAACGCTCTTGCCTCTTTCCTTGACCTCTGCTTCTTCCCGCCGCTCAGGTGTTCAGATGCAGGGTTGAGTTTATATCGCATCTGTTTCTGTACACCTCCCAGTTTCCTTGAGAAGCTTTTTGCCTGCCCTAGGTCATCCTGACACAAAGAGAGTAACCACATGTCGGTGAGATGAAGCTTATTCCCTAAATATGGCTGCTTCTCACTGTAGATGTGAGTTGCTGTTCCAAAGGCGAGAGTCTCTCAACTTTTCACCAGACACATAGCCAATAATCAATCATCAGTCTTTTTATTTTCTGTCACCCTGGAGATCAGACAGATCTCCAGAATCTTTTTCACATTATCCTTCTGAAACATGCAGCTGGTCTTACGCTAACGAAAGATTTTGTAACTGGGAGTGGCGGTATGTGCATTTTTCCATCTTGTAGTAACGCTGGGGCTTTCATCTCCCCAAGAGAATGTCTCTAACCAGTCTAGGGTGAAGACAGAGCCAATAAAGGTAGAAAATGTCATGTTTTGAAGAAAAAAGCTCAAGGAAAAATTCATATAACTTCTGGCGTCAAATGTTGTAGAAACTCCTTGTTGGATTTTGGAGATTTACTAGGAGCAGTGGTGCAAATCTACTTGGGTGGCTCTGTAACAATTGCTTATCTGAACCAGTATGAGGAACCCAAAAGCAGAAAAAACATTAGGATTTTACAAAGTTAGTAGTCATTTTTAGTGGATCTTCCCTTGTGCTTGGGAATGGACCACAGAAGTTTCTTCTATCCTGTGTTTTACTAGTTTAGTTGCCCCAGCTAGGGCAACATTTTTTACATAATGATTGTCAAATCACTTTAGTACTTTCTGCTAGGTAGGCACCACAGTTATTTCCCCAAGTTAATAAATAGTGGCTTTTGATAATCATGGCCAAAATCACTATCAAGTTTAATAAAAATATGTTTTAACAAAATACGAGCATGTTAATTTTGTCCCGTGCATTCTTACTGTTACCATTGTTTATTGTTGGTATGATGGGGGTGACAATGACAAGAGGCTGACTATGTCAAGATCATGTGTGATATGTTGTATGAATTCACAGAGAATTACAGTAGCTTGACTAGAAACCCTTAGAGTTTTAAAAGCAAGATGAAACAGAGAGATGAGGCAAAATTAGATGTGAGAACATGAATAATTGGGGAAGTTCAGTTAGAAACAGTAGAAGTATGCACATGATACCTAGGAGGAAACAGATCACCCTTTACTAGATTGATGCTTATTGTATGAATTAGTTACTTTGAATTTAAGAACGAGATGGTTAGGATGTAAGTGCAAGGTATTTCAAACGTATCCGCTGATATGCTGAGCACATTCCCGTTGTTCAACGAGCTTGGAATGGGTGCCGTTTGAGAATGTCACAAATGAAATGTGATGGTGCGAGTTGTGACTATTTTTGGTAGAAGTACGCAGGCACAGATTAACATAAGAAAATGTTAAATATTCTTTTTGAAAAATATTTCCAGAACAGTATTTTTTCAGAAACAGTTCAGAACCATTTATTTGGTGTGATTGAGAAGAATGTTTCATTATTTATAGGTCAGCATTAAGGTGGTTGATTTTGATGAAATGTGCATCTTCTTTTTACATAAGAAGATCATTGCATTTTATACAAGGAAAGTAAAACAGTCATCAAAGAGTTGGCTTGCAAGTGCATGAGTTTGAAAAGCATTATAATGTTCCTGTGCACAATTACTCCTTAATTGTTTTACGATTAGTGCTTGTTAATGATTTGTTCTAACTTCTTTATAACTTTATCAGTGGTATTGCGCAGTCAGAGAGAGAAGTGTTCTGTAGGCTAACAACAGATGTTGTTGGCACTAGATCCCACCAAATAATTTTGTTGGTCATTTAGATTTATGAACTAGAAAAATCAAACTACTTTAAAACAATATGCTTTATAATATAGTTCTTGGGTTTAGTTACTGAACTGTGCTTTGATTTCTAAAATTTTTCAAGTGTTGTCAACAGATAGTACGGCACCTGTGGGCCGACACATGAACTATTCCCTTTGACTGCTCAGCATTCATTATCCATAGTGTGTGATTATTCTTAAAAGTCACATGGCAATGTGTCTGTTCACTGAAAAATAGTGAACTGTTGTCATAATATTTTTAAAAATAGCCATATTTTAAAATAACATAAAAATAAACATCCTCTAAATTTGCAGCTGTTTCAAGGCTAAATCAGTTTTATTTATGTAGGCCCTGACACGTCGCTTGTTACTTGGTAAATCATAGTTAATTGAACTCTGGTTTTATTCATGAAATATTACTTAATGAGTAATTTTTGACCTTTCAGCCAAGTCAGAAGAAAGTATATGTAGCTAGAACATGAACTGGTCTATTAGGTAGGGATTTTTATGCCTTTAGATCCTGGGGAGATGAGGAAACTACTATTCCAGTCATGGCCAAATTCTGAGATGCTTGCTTTGAGCCTTCTTTTTATATGATAGTGTTTTAAGCTATTGCCAGTGGACTAAGATTATTGGGGGGTTTTATTATTATTATGTTTTTAAAATCTTTTTTCTTTAACGCAGCTGAGATTCCAAGGAAGGTTTTCAATGATACTGTAGAGAGGCTTGGGGATGCTAGCTTCCAAAATAAGGTGGTAAAATGTATTATCCCTTTATTTTTAAATTAAACTGGTTATTACTAAGGCATAACTCGGACCCTTTAGGACTGGGCTGTGACAATCCTCTGTCCTTTTATTTGTAGAGCATGTTCGGATACCACATTCACCGTGCCAGTCACTTGAAAGTGCTAGTGGTAGATTGGAAAAAGACAATTTTTGTTTAAATCGTTAGTAAGTGTATATTTAGCTTACCTGGCGTGCCAGATTAAGTGAAAGGTGCATATCAACATGAGGTGTGAATGAAATCTGTTTTAGAAATCTGCTGCTGTTAGAAGTGTGGGACTGCCACAGGGTGGGGGAGAGTAGAGCTCTGAGTTGCCCAAAAATGCTCCTCGGAGTTTGCTCAGCAGCGACTTCATGCAGGCAAACGGTTCTTCTTCATCTGCCTGAAGTTTGCTTAATCAGTCTGGGAAGGAGTGCAGAAATTTGCCCAGGTCAGTGAATTCAGCTCAGGCTGGGGCACTCTTGGAAAACTCAGGTACATCCTTGTACATGTACCGCACAAACACTGTGTGCGTAGCACGTTCTAGGGACATAGCGTATGTGCAGTACATCTGCTTCCCAAACAGAATTAGGACAGTTTTCCTCTGAAGAAGAATAGGATTTTCTGCTTTTTAGAGGCTTGTTCACTTGAAGCTTTTGTTTTAAACAGAGTTCTTTTATCTCATGGTGCTGTAGATACGGAATTACTACAGGCAGTCTAGTTAAACATGCTCCTAAATATCTGTACGTTTCATGCAGTCGTCCCACACAGAAACAAAACATGTAATATAATTTTTCTTTCAGTAAGTTTATAAATTAAGCCTTGGAGATGTATAGGATCCGTATTGCTATTTATGTATTTGTATGAGCTGTTCCTACCTGAACTGTTTTGATTTAGTGGAACATGAATATAATTTATGGATAATCATGCTATTGTGTAGATAGCACATGCTAAAGATTTGTGCCCAATAAACAGATTAACATCAATGAATTTCAGAAGTATTTTCACGTTCAGACAGCCTGTGAGCATTTTCACATGATATTTTACTGTCTAAGCTTCACTCTGAATGCCACAAGTGAAAAGAAAGAAATGTACTATTTTTTCTGAAAAGTTTACTTCTCTATAGTAGTGAGAGTTACGATGTGATTCTTCAGTGTGAACTCGTTAGATTTCAGGCATAATTAATCAAAAGATTCTTACAAGCATGTCATCACTGATAGTACGTTTCTACGTGTATGCCGAGGTCACAGGTTCCACTTGGCTTTGTAACGGAGTACCTTGGCCTAAGCTTTTCTCTTTCACAAATGTGCTTACACTTGACTTAGTAAAGGTGTTGTTAACGATCACCATGGAAAAAACTACAGTGATTTAAGCTATTATAGAGCCCGCACCTGAACAGAAAGAACGGCGCACCTGAGTGTCCCTGACTGTTTCAGCTCAAAGTCCATTTCCAGCGAGGTCTTGCTATAGTCTGTTAAAACGTACCGGGGTGCTCTGGCTTTAAAGCAGACAAGGAGAGACCAGACAGTCTCTTGCTCTGGTTCAGCTGTGCCGAACAGCAAACTGCAGCTAAGGAGCGGAGGCAAACAGCCGCAGCGCACTCAGTTCTGCGCTGGTGCAGCCATTGGTGCGGTGTATCTCCAAATAGTCTTTATATTGATGTGGCAAAGCCCATTCCCTTTGAATAATCCGCATAGCGTTCGGGCCTTCACATGTGAGATGGCTTCCCAGGGCTGTATAGCGCTACATCTTCTCCTAATAAATGGTTCAGGAGACTGGGTTAACATGGCTGTTACCTACCTAGGAAATAACAGGGGAAACAGCTAACAGACTATTTCAAACAATGTATACGTTGTAATAAAACAAAGTGGTTTTGTAATTTTTGTTATATCTGAGGTGGTTAACTTAACTTTATTGATTACTGTGAGGGCTACAGCGTAAATTAGCAAGCATCCCAAATCTCAGTAACATGAATTGTGTTTATCATCAACTTAAATCTGATAAATAAGCGTAGTGCAACTGATGCATGCACAAATTAATTTCCTTTTTATCTAGCCTGCTTCCAGTCCTAATAAACAGAATAATCAATCATTGAAGCCTTCTTCAATAGCAGTGATTGTATGTCTCTGATCAAGAAAATGTAAAATAATTTCTCTCTAGTCCCTACTCAGTTCCCCCCACAATCAGGGTCTCTGGATATAATGATTCATCTTAATCATTTTTACATTCCTTGATAGAAAATAGAAAAAACACCTTTATTTTTTTGTTTGTATGTTTAAAGAATTATTACATTCAACATTGTAAAACTAATTTTAAAAGTATAAGATATTTTTGATTCTCTGCAACACGGAAAAGATGCAGTCTGACTTGGGAGAATTCTTCATAAACAAAAAGGTAGCGACACTGTGCTTCGAAGAGTTTGTACTGCAGCTATCTATACTCGTCCTTATTAGTAATAGCTGGTCTGAGGCCACTGGCACCTTTCCTACTAATTCCAGTGAGTCCAAGACTCTAACTAGGCATTGAAATATAAAGTGCCAAGCAAAACCTGAGGTTAGCTTCATGGAAGATACTGGAAAAAAACCCAAAATAATTAAAACTTCGCTTTAGGTTGCTGTTTGAGAGCCTCAATAGATTAGCTACATCACATACTTATTCCCACACGAAACTGGAACTGGCCTGCAAATGAAATAATACTTTTAGTTTTATGCTGAACTATTTACACTATATATTAATTGATCTTTTTATTATATACATATATAGTATATCACACATTTAATAACTTCTGTCTAGATAGGCAATTATGAAAACTGTGTAATATATGAAAGATCAACTTACGGCTTGTTTACAGTAGTGTTTTACAGCTTCTTAGTGTACTTTTGCCTTTACCAACCAATTCTACCTTTTGCAATTGCAAAAGACATAAAGCAGCTAGAACGCAAGTTTGCCTTAATCTAAAAACGTGTCTTCAGAACATGTCCCATTAAGTGTAGTTGAGAAGATTAGAAAACCAGCAATCTGTCTTAAGTATTCCTACCATACTAGTTAATGGCAATTTCTGGACTGCTGGTTCAGAAATACTGTTCCAGATCAAGGTATAGCAAGGCCTTGCTTCAAAATGGTGTGTAAATAAAACCTGAGCAGCCAAAAGCTTCTTCTGGTATTTTAGCTGAAGGATGCTGCTGCTGTTTCTGTCTCTTCTGCTCAACACTGACAGCAAAACAAAATTAGTTTGGAGAAATCTTGGTGTAATTCAGTTGTAGCTGCTGGGTTTTGTAGAGGAATTGAATCATACGGCCCATATCACTCAAACTAGACTTTAAACATGTTAATCATCTTGCCTTATGATTAGTTAGTTCAATGTTAAAGACTTGCTTAATATTAGAATATCTTCTTATGTCTGTAGAGAGGTGAAATGCATAAAATACGCTTATTTGTCCTTTGAGCTTTCAAGTTATGAACTTTGTTCCAGAAAAGATTTGACATGAATACATTTTGACACTGAGATGAGTCTTTCCCTCTGTATTAAAAATTTGGCATCATTGTGCAAAAGCAATAATCCTTTTACTGGCACAAAAGAAGTGTGTAGTGCACATTTTTGAATAAACACTGTAATTTGGCCTTAAACAAAACAATGTCTCCTTGCTACTTACGTGGTTCCATTCCATTAGTACAGATATTTAATATCTTTGGTCATTTGAGGCTTAATCATTTGCTTCAAAATGTTTGTTGACCTCAAAAGTAAATTAATCCCATGTTTTAAAAATGCATACTTTAGGTTTTAGCACAATAACCTCATTTTACACCACCAGTTTCATGATTTTTTGGCAAATTCTGTATTTTTTGAGCTAGAGAGATATACAAATTTTCCAACTGTTTTCCTTTTTTTTTGTCGTTACAAACCATCTTTTTTCCTTCATATTAACTTTGCCATCAATGTCAATGTTTTGAGAATTTACAAAATCTCCTTACACAGAATTTCCATTTCTCTTGCTGTGCTTATTTCAGTCATTCCCCAAAGCTCTCTTCGTGCCATGTCTCTCAGAGCTCGCTCTTACTGTGATCGCCCGTCCTGTAATCAGTGTCTGCTCTCGCCTCGCATACAGCACTGCGAGTAAAGAGTATGTTAACTTTGCTGGAAGTTTTTTGAAGTTTAGGCTCTTTGCGTATGTTCTTCTCTTGACTCTTAAGTCAGTTTTGGTTTAGGATTTCACAGGAGAGCGAATATTAAGAACTCATTGCTAGGTAATGTTCTGCATCATTATATTATGTTCTGTATTCCTAGAACTTTGACACAAATATATCGGAGACAATGAGATTGCATTTGTATTGATTTAAACCCTTGTTACTATGCAGTGGAAGAATTGCATGTTCCTTTGAAAGACAAAGCAAAACAGGAGTGACCTGTTTTTTGCAGAGATGGAGGAAATAAAATTTCTGGTACTGCAGCATGTTCGTTACTACTGGACTTGATGTGTTGATGACATATTTTAGGTATATGGTTTTTGCTGTGGCTTTGTCCCAGTTACTCTAGTTGACCACTAAACTCAGCCCCAGGGCTTGTTTACATCATTTTAATTATACTTTTCAGTAGACTTAGAGTGAGTTTACACAGCAGATTTTATTCATCGAGCGGTTTCTTGGTGTTCTAGAAACTGGCATCGTTCTCTTTATTGTAGTAGTTTGTCTTGAGAAGTTACCAGAAGGTTGAAATGGGGGATTTAGCTAAAAACTTTGCGAAGACAGCAGATCTCAATCTCTCTCCCTTGAAGGTGTTACCCTGGGAGGCAAATGCTGAGCTGTTTACCACAGTCAGACGTGATTGCTCCGTTCTAAATTAAATCTACCCACGATGGTTAGCATGGAGCTAATCAAATCACTTGCACCATTTGATCTGGTCCCGTCGCCTTTCATTATCAAAGCTCATTTAAGCTGCTTTAAACTAGAACTGAACCGATACAACAGATAAATGCACGTATCTGTGATCTCAAAATTTCCCGCTTCTGTATTTCGTATTATCTGAGCCTAAAGACTGGGCATAAAAAAACCCTGTATGGTTTTTAACTGATACAGCACATAAAAATTAACATTCTGCCCTTAGACATTACCTCCTTTCCTTCTTGGATCATAGGCAATATATAAAAAGTCATTTGGTCATTGCTTTAAAAGCACAGTGACTTTTTTTCCCTAGTAATTTCAGTGTAACGGTTGAAAACAACAGTGATTTGCTTGTGGTTGGTGTGTAATCTCACATAACTAATAGGCTTTTCAGTCTAGTCTTGGAGTAAAACCAGCCGATGGTATGCTCCCCCCATCCCCATTTGTATAATACCTGTTGGGTACAGTAAACACTACGTAAACAGACGTGGGAGCAAAAAAAAGGAGCTGGGCTATCAGCGTAATTCTTACGCACCTGTTACTTCCTATGCATTTTATAAAAGCTGTAATTGTTGGGTTTGGTTTGCTCGTCAGCGGCATTTGAATGCCTGTAATCCTGAAGTTTGAATTCTGCTGTTTGCGTCGGTGCCATCTGCAATGCCTTCAATCTGGCAACTAAGGAAATTAGCCCGTTGAAGGCGAAATAGCCACTGGGACTTGATTCTTGATTGGTTTTGCAGGCATTTTTAATGCTTTTTCATCTAATTAGTAAACCGTTACTTAAATTTGGCCCACCAAGCTGAAATGGAGGTACGAGGATGTGGTCAAGACTTAAAAACAAGATGTGGTTACTTACTGTATGCAGTGCAGATGTGACTGGATTTTGCAGCACCCCGGGGGCTTGAGGAAGGGATGTTAGGGTGCGTCATTTTTTTCCAAGCCAGTTTAAACAACTGAAATTATTTACCTCTTGGAACTGGGAGAGCAGTGTAAGTATTTTCAAATGCATGAAGATTTGGGAAGAGGGAGCAAATGAAAATTGAGGTTTTGCACGCTTTGCTTAACGGCACACCACCTTTTGAAATGTTAGAATTGGGTGTTGAACCTACTGAAATAAGCAAACTGTTACGCCCCTCATGTTTAAAGGGTATTTGATATGTTAAAGGCTGAATTACACCTTCTGGTTTGTGTGCAGATTCTGGGACGTAACAGCATAGCTTGTATCTTGGATCTCTGTCATATACCGAGTATCTTCGCCAAATACTGAGAACCAGTGCTGTTGCACGTGGTAACGAGTGAGTGTTTACTGCATTTTTTACTATTAGCCAGAGTCCATACTGATGAAAGACAGTCAGGTGTAACTTAGCCTCCCTGTGCAACAGTCCGATGGTTGAGTAAGTTTTGGCCAGATACAGCTGTTCATATCTATCTATGGCAACAACACTGCAAAAAAGGAGTGTTGGGTATTGCCCCTAAAGATCTGAGCTAATTTCACTTTGAGACATCTTCTTAGCAGCGGTGATGTGCAAGAAAAAAAAATGTCTGCAGGTTGGTTTCCCAAAGTCAATTTTATTCCCATTGACTATGGGAATAATATGGAAAGCAACATAAAATCCCAAGTTTGTAATGCCGTTTGTTCAGATGGCTTTGCAGGCTGTACAGCAAGGAGTGCAAAACCTCGCCAGTGGGCCCGCGGTGCTGTACTAACTGGGTCCGGCCGTGGCTGAGCTCCTCGCACTGGAGTTCTCCTGCTCCGTAGTGGCCTGCAGCCATTGGAGTCACCTGCCAGCGGCAGCCGGGACGCCGCGGGCTTTCTGCTTTGCGCTGTCAGGCGTTCATAGGAGTCTCCATAAGGAACAAATTGCAGGACATATGAATACAATTATTGTACGGTTGGACTCCATGATCTTAAAGATCTTTTCCAACCTAAATGATTGTATTTACTGCTTTTAGCTCCAACCCTTCTGCTGCGTACGTAACCTGGCACAACTGAGTTTGAATTTTTGTGTATTTTTTATGCTACAAATATTTCCATATTTAACCATTCACTCTTTTAATGGTGGCTGTAAAAATACCAAAAAGAGGCAGATGGCAGTGATCACCTTCTTTTTTTATTAATGTCAGTTATCTAATTAATGCTACTTGGTATAGAGGAAGTCAGGTGTTGATTTCAGCAGATAACTGTAAGTGTTGCCAAGCTTAGTCAACTGCGTCTTGGAAACAGAAAATGACAAACTTTCAGCCACCTCGGTGTAAATATAACCTTCCTTCTGAATACCCCAAACTCTGAGGGGAAATAGGGAAATTCTAAAAGCATAACAAAGAAAGAGTAAAAGGCAAAAATAATCATGGGAGGTGAGGTAAGAAAGAGTGAGCTGAGAAAGTGGAGAAATCCATTTTTTTTGTGCAGTTACATGTAGACCCCTCTGTCCCTCCTCTTTTTGCTTGTAAACTGTGCCTCCCTTCAGACCTGCAAGCGATGAGGTTCGCTAAGTGCGGCAGGATCACTGTCGTGCCCCTGCTTCGCTTGAGAGCCATAAAGTCTCATCCTTTAATAACTCCAGTGGGTCTAGGGGAGAGCTTTAACTGCAAGTTCTCTGGGAAAGAGGCTTTGCTTTTGCATCTCCTGTCAAGAGGGACTTGCCGTACTGTGCAGCTGTTAAAAAATAACTACTAATGCGAGTGATGAAAACAAGGAGAGCAAAAAAGGCAAGGATGTATGTTTCTGCAGTTCCTGAAAAATGAGTTATACTTTTAGCACTTCATTCTCTTCCACTAAGAAAGTGCTTCTGCTTTTACTTTGTTG
The DNA here is from genome assembly GCA_013398225.1 of Steatornis caripensis. NCBI lineage: Eukaryota > Metazoa > Chordata > Aves > Caprimulgiformes > Steatornithidae > Steatornis > Steatornis caripensis. The sequence goes on from VZSC01010759.1 coordinate 376,151, forward strand.
CTTTTCTGGAAGATGAGCAGAGGGAATATGGAGATAAGCAATTGTGAAGGGAGTTTTTAGTTGTCTAAGTACGTGCACAAATTAGATTTCCCCTCCTCTGCTTCTTCTGGATATCTGCCAATTAATAATTTGAATTAACAGGAAGCTGGAAGGTTGAGAGTGTGACGAAATTCAATCAACCTTGAATTCAAAGTCAGGGTTGGGGTTTTTTTATTATTGTGATGATGATGTATCTTGAATGGAATTTTTAAAGTGAAGATATGCTGTGGTTTATATCCTTTGATAAGGTTTGCATTATCATCTTGGTTTTTGTTTCATTTTTTCCATAAATTTTCTCCAGCTAATTACCACAAAATGCTGGTGAGGTGGATGAATCCTAAGTGAACTACTATACAGCACTTTACAGTGGGCTGTAAGTAAAAAGATTCAGATTCGCAGAAGGTTGCGAAGTTGGAATTGAGAATCGGATATAAACTTCAGGAATAAGCCCTCAGCCTAAACTGCTTAGTTTCCGTCATTATTTTGAATTATAAAACATTCTTCATTATGACATTGTGGAACAAGCTTGAAATATTTTTTCTTCATTTCAGCGTTCAAATGATGATTTTATTCACAAGCATGTTGTGGTTCCAAGTAAATGTAGTAATTTTCGGTACTACAGGCATTTTTCTTTCTCTGGCACAAGAACAACTTAGGGGTTATATAAGACAAAACATAAGACTTCATAGCAAAGAATTTTATCTCTGGATAGTACTGTTTCTCTCTATGGGTGCAGGTGGCTGTTAACTGAATTTTGGGACAGTTCCGAGCTTTTAAGGCAAGGGGGATTGTGTAGGATATGATAACAAATACGTGTCTTTTTAACACATTTTTAAGTTAATCTAAACAGACACTGACAATTTGAAATTAATCGCTGGATTTACAATGAACTCCATTTACCACCTGGCTCAGTTGTAAGGGTGGTCAAACTACATTATTTAAGCTGATGGCGAAAGAGTGATTATAAAACACTAATGAAATTATTTCTAGAAAGGGATTTTTCTCTTAAGTAGAGAAAAATAATTCAATGTATGCATAGGTCTCTTAATGTATCACACAATTTTTCACTGTAATTGTGAGATACAAGTGATGCCTGCATCGCTGCCTCTGCACTGCATTTGTATGTTGCAAAGGCATCTTCAGTGGCAGGACCGGTGCTGTAGTCGAGAGCGCCATGGCAGGAGTCTTTGCTGCTGCCACGTGATGCCTCCATTTCGTCGTTCGCCTACCAAAGCCACCTTACCTCTCGCTGACTGAAGCTGACAAAACACCCCTTTCCAGGTATAAATCAAGGTCACAAAACAAATCTGCGGTGGAGCTGGGCTTCAGAGCCAGACATCCTGATTTTTATCCATTTGTTTTTATCAGTCACTGTTGTTCGTATTAAGGTAGCTTCTAATACAGTGCTCAGACTTACCAACTGCGAGGTGAGCCCAGGGGCCCCAGGATGCTAATCCCCGGCAGACGTGCACTGGAGGCTTGTCACAGCTCCGTGTCCTGAGCGCAGGGCAGGTGCAGCTCTGGCACAGCCTGCTCCCGCAGTTAGCAAGCCAGGGCTGGGGTTCCCTGCTGGTGCTGCACACCGGGGTCCTTCTCTGCAGACTTCCGTCCAAAGCGTGTGGGGGCTCAGAAGAAAGACTGAAGCTCTGGAGTGAGACCCACGTCTCATTCCAGGCTGCAAATCGGGGTATGCCTAGAGCGTGTATCTGGGGCACGCATTTCATTCTGCCTTTAGCCTTGGTTTCCTTAGCTAAGTGAACCAAACAAAAATCTGTCCACGGTTCCAATAATAGTCTATTGCAATCTTTACGGCACAATTCGACTATCCAAGAGTGGCGTTTCTTCTTTTAATCTGTTCAGGGGCATTTATTTGCCTTTGCTTTGAGGTCAGAGAGATTAATGCGTGACTGTTTTGAGTAGCAGACTTAGGTTTAAAACTGTAGAAGGTTTTGAACAAAAGGAAGGAAGACGTCAATTCTCTGTCAAAATACAGACCAAGGAGTTTAACACTGGAAGGTGTAATTTGAACTTCAGACACCCAGGGCAGAGTTTTCCCTTGAGTCGCTAATGGAGAGAGAAAACAAAGTTCCTTGGTGAATTTTGCTGTAGTGCTGTACTAAAATTATGAAGTTTTTTCAAGTGAGAGAAAAAAGACATGTTGCATCTTTTGTGTTGTGTGTCCTGTGGCTTTGTGCATACTGTCACTTTTTTGTTATATTTGCAGCGTTGTAAAACGTTTCACATCTTCTATATATAAACCTATTTGAAACCAACATGCCATTCATCATCATCATCAACTCTTCTTTAAGTTGTTGTAAGTTGATGTAGTGCCCAGAAGTGGAGCAGAATATGAAAATCAGTCTAGCAAGTGCCTGGAATAGTTGTCATAGAGAAGTTGTTATTTGCTGTCTTATTTACAAGTCCAAGTCCTCAAGCCTTTTCTGTCATGTGTCAATACCCCTCATTGATGTGTAGTTTGGTTTCAGTTGTGCCCTGGAGCTACACAGTAATGAGGCAAAAAGGGCAATTGAAGCACAAGGGACACTTTTCAAATTCTTACTCCCTAACTAATATTCTTGGGCAGATAAACGGTCATCTCTTGCTTTTGTACAATGGGCTCCATCTTCTCTGTGGTCTCGCAAACTACAGCCACGCTTTGCTATGCTGTAGGGTCTCAGTAGTCCGGAAGGAGCCTTCAGAGGCTGTGAGCGTCTTGACAGCATCAAAATTGTTGGTTTATTGCATGGGCTACCGCCATTTATGTCCATTTGCGTGAATTGTTGTACAGGTGGTAAATTACCCATTTTCTTAAGCAGCAGTCTGTATGAATACCTGGATATCCTCAGAAAGGAATGTAATTTGTGGCAAGATTTCTCTTGGGTTTCCTAGAGATAGTTGGTTGTTACGTTTCAATCATACAGTCTTAATAACGGTGAGGTCAAAATATTTGAATCTGGACTTTTGTTCTTACTAGTTCCAAGACTGTGAGAAGACAGCCTCCAGGGAATCTTTTGGAAGAGTTTATTCAGCAACACTGAATGTCAATAGTATCTCCAATATAATTTCAGAAATCGGTAATATTGCTGAGTGTTTGCTGTGAAAATATGGAGCTGGGGTCAAAAGTACCAATCGACTCCTGAATGCAAATGGCTTGTCACATTTCCCTTTGGAAGCAGCAGATAACTAGAATGAACTGAAACTGGAGACAGTATATTTTTTATGACACAAGTTGAACTCCTGCCAATGACAAATTCCAGCGTACATTGTGAAAATAAAATGATGCGCTGCTAGCTAAAGTGCATGGTGTAACTATGAATAGATGTACCCATGTGCACGACACGGCTCCTACCTTTCTTTGCTTGGAGAGAACAGTTTCACATGTACCAAGGTCGCCAGCGTGGCTGCATCCTGTGAAGCTCATGTCATGCATGAAAGTACATAAAGACCATCTGGGAACTATAAAAATAGCCTGTCCTGACTAGATGATTTGTGTGGTGGCCAAGGAGTGATACGCTCATTCAGGAAACGGCAAAACAATGTCAAGCTTGTTGGGAAATAACCAGGCCCTTTTTCATCCTTGGGAATGGCCTGGTATCTCATGGAACGAAATCCGCAAGGAGGCTTTGGACCACACGGTTCCTGGATGCCCTGAAGGAGTCCGTGTGAACTGAAGCGGTTCAGTGCAGGCAGTGGAGATGTTAAGATTCTTCTTAATATTTTAAGATTTCAGATTTGGTATTTCTGAAACACATTGATGGCGATGGTAGAGTTTAACTCACATCTAAAGGATTTAAAAATTTTTTTTAAACTTTAAATTTTTTTTTTTAAAGTTTTTAAATTAAGTTTTATCAGAATTGTCATACAGGTTACTACATTCTGCCACAGGCCAGTAGGCTTTGTTCAGCCGTCTTAGAAATGTTTTATGTTGTGATCTCGTGTGAAGATGGTTTATAAAGCAAGACTCAAATTTTTTAATTGACCTACAGGAGTGCAGGACATACAATTTAAATCTAGGTAACAGTGGCCAGACTTTTTTTTTAAGCCCAGTCTAGAAAGAATTATTCTGAACCAGCAGAAATAACCATAAACAGTGAAAGTCAATTGTAACCTTTCCATGCAGGAGAAAAAATAGAGATATTAATGACTGGTTTTCAGACGAGTATTTCTTTGTCACAGGTGACACACTAGCAGCTTTTTAGCACAATTTTAATGAAGTATCGTACCTGAATGACTTCTGTTGAAGTCCTTAACCTGTGACAGGTCTGTCTCCCAGTTTTTATGGTTAATGGATATGCTAGATAAAGCTATTGAGGTTCTCCAGCCACGCCAGGCAGTCCAGGCACTATTTTAAATCCTGTCAGGAAGCGTAAGAGATGCTATTAAGAGAATAGTTGTAAACCACCTCCCTGATCTGGTTTGTTTAACACTGAGCATCTAATTAGCACAATACATTTGTGACTTCAAAACTGCCATTTTATACTGAAGAGAAAGTATTAGTGTGAAGGACCTGAATGCTATTCTGTTAAATAGTTTGTGAGTCCTCTAATGGCTCATTCTGTCTTCTTATTTATATTACCTACCAGAAGAGTGGTGTGTACGGGTAAGAAAGTCTGAAGTGCCGCATTAATTGAGTGAAAACTAACCACATCTGTGTTATCTTTCATACTTATGGCTGAACCTGAATTGAGATCAGAGATTCAACAGGTCCACACCATCGTGTCCCCAGAGCCTGCAATAGCTAGTTTTGCCTGTAGACCGTTCTCTACCATCGCCACCTCGACCCTAGTTGGTCAGCCAGTTAGCTTACCCCACATTCAGCCAAAATTTAAGTTGATGTATGGGAAGTAGGAACAGCTGGAGAATTTAGGCTTTAGAGGGAGTTTGATTTCTGAATTAACACAGGGTTAGAGATGTATTTGCAGCTCTTTGGTCTCCTGTGTGGTTTTTTATATCATAATTGTATAAAGAGGAATGATACACTTCTTTCAAAAGTGCAAGAAGAACCTAGGGGATGTATACTCAGTACCATGAGGAACCTTTTTCATGTTTTTCCAGAGGTGCAAGAGTATTTAGCATACAAGACTGTTCTTTCTTTGTGCAAATAGTTTGATCTTATATCTGAATGAAGAAAAAGTCTTCAGAAGAGTGTATTCACATCTAATATTAGTAATATTTCAGATCCTGTCTTGGAAATCTTTACTTAGAATATAGGTTTCAGTTCTTCTGTGTGTAATCCCTTGCTTCTGAAAGTGGCATGAGCATGTATCCTACTTACACCTAAAGAATATGAGTGATTTCTTGAAATGATGAAAATGTCATTTTACGTTAGCGGTACAGTTGCAGGCACCGATTCCACTAGTATGAAACCCGTTTATTCCACTTGCTGAATACAGGTCTTTTTTCATGTGTAATTTTGGGGGGAGGGGGAAGTTAAGGTTGGGGGTTTTCCCAGTTTTTTTGAGCGCCATTGAGTGGTGTCATTGAGGGAATGTGGTGTAGGTGTTTTCCAGGAGTTGTGAAATCCTTGGAATATAGGCTTGAGGCAGAAGCAGTTGCGCAATTTTTTATAGCCCCACCTGTAACGAAAGTAAATGATGTTTCCTAAATGCCATTAGAGGGTGAAATTAAACAGCAGGAATTAAATAGGAAACCATTTCTTTGCTCTCGGAACTGAGCCTCACTTCAGCTGGCACTCTTTCCCATCTTGGTTCTCACTAGGGTCCTTCCCGCAACCTGGCAGCCTCCTGCTTCGTCACTGCACGTGCACCTTTGCCCTTTCATTGAAGGTTTTCTTCCGTGCCGCTGGATACATGTATGCAGTCCTACCCATCAGCTCTCTCACCATGCAATTTGCCACCAGTCCCCTGAATTTAAGCCCTGCGGTTCAAACTCTGCTCAGACCCTGCCATGTGGGAAAGTTCCTGGTGCCTCTTCTCTGGCTCAGCTGGCTGGTTCCAGAGAGAAGCTTGGGGAATGGGTTTGCTTTTGCAGAAGGAAAGGTGACTGCTCCAGCAGCTGGTAGCAGGAGAGGCCATATCACGTAGTAGCCTTTGCGACTTTAATTTTAACAATCATCTATTGTAAGATGACTTGATGAGGTGCTGCGTCTCTGTAGTAGTTTGTGTGTTATATGGTTCTATGGCCTATGGATTAGTGATTATAAACATCGAGTCTAAATGGTTTTCTCCCTTCAGCTTCACCTCATAGGCATTCTAGCACCTTTGTTGCTAGAACTTTGTATATGCACAAGTTTAAATAAAAATGTCCTTATAAGCAAAAAGGATTCTTAATAAAAAAATAAATAGAAGTTGTGCATTTCACTGTGGATAAACCAGTTGCCTCAATTTAAAAATAAAGCTGCTGCAGCAGAGTATTTATTTAGAAAAGTGGTTATAAGCGTTGATGTATCGAGACACTAGTTAGTTCACATAAAGTAAAACAATTTTAAGGGTTTCGCTTAATATTAATAGATACCCATTGCAACTTAGTGACTCTGTATGCCTTACAGAGTGTTTTACAAAATCAGTAATATCAGGAACTGGACCATATATTTAGTGATGAAGTAACAGCACTGTGTGTGCATTCACAGGGCTGTTTGATTCATTAGAATTACTTGTAAGTTAAGTGACTTATTTCTTACTTTTTTCTACCTCCACGCTGGTAGAAATTTATTTGATTTCTTGTCCCCAGGCTTTTCTTTCCTCCGCCTCTCCTTGATTTTTATACTCAACAATATGCAACTTAGTTGAGAGATCAGTTATCTGGAGATGATCTGGCACTCGAACCTTCACCCAGAGCACGTCAGTCGGCCTCAGCACTAATTAAGAGGTGCTTTGTGGAAGTTGCTTGGTGAGGATGGACACAGCTCTGTGCTCCGCTGGTTGCTGCTGCTGTAATGGCAGGCAGAAATCAATAGGAGCTGAAAGCTGGGTTAAAGCAGGACCGGGGACGCAGATGTCTTTTGGACCTGGGAGGTTGTAAGCATTCTTAAACATCAGGTTAAATTTTAAGGCATTTTTTGCATCATTGTGAAAGCCTTCTGAGTAAATCTTTGCTTCCTTTGCAGACAGTAGGGTTTAGAATATTCCTTTTCTCAAGCCCCAGATCTTTGGATCCAACCCCTGAGAATGAGCATGCATTGAACAGTGTGTGTGTGCATTTCTGATGTTCAAAGGAGTTGACTAAATATTCGCAGTTTATTAAGAGCTAAAAATTTCTGCAATTTTCACATTAAATTTGACTAATGTAAAATATGGGTCCTTATAAGCAAACAGCTATGCTATTTAAGCCTGTACTTAACTGAGAAAAAAAAAGGGGGGAAGGGGGGAGGAATTCTAATTTCTGTTGAAAAATATGATACTTTTAAAATTATTTTTTTAAGAATTCTCTAAACTAACTATGACTCATAATTGAATGCTTGGGGGAAAAATCATTAACTCTTGAAAATAACAAAAGTAAGATTGTTAATAAATACAGCTACAAGGCATTAAAGATCACAAGGTCTAAATGTTCAGGAATGAACTACTGATAAAAATAGTATGAAGGACAGCAGAGAGATTTCAAAATTTGTGTTATATTTTGGCTGTAATTATTTTTCCTGTGAAAGACTTGGGAAGAAAGAGTATTCTCTGCTGTCTGGAGGGAGTGGATGAGCAGAGCGGCTTGTGTAATTGAAACCAACTCAGCGGTTCTTCAGCCTGTAGCCACCATGCCTTTTGCCTTTCCCTGTCCCATCCCGCGCCCTTTCTTCTGCAGCAGCACGTGTCTGCTTCCCCTTGTGTAAAAAACCTCTGAGCTCCTGTCACCTGAGTAGGAAGCAAAGTTAATGCAAGGAAAATATTTTCATACTTCAGTTACAGACCTCCAACAAACCTGTGCAGAGCATATACAAGTAGTATTTTCAGGAGGTTTTATTTCAGTCAGATTTGTGTGGATTTTCACTGTGACAGAGAAGGCACTTTGTCATGAGAGCAACCTCTCTGCCAAATGTCAAGTCCCTGCTCCGGAGTGTGGAAGCACTCGAGATTCTCATTGAAACAGTTGCATAAATATCGTCAAAACTGGATTTTCCCCACCTTCACTCTGAAACAACTGAACTATTTTTGCTTGTGCCTTCCAGAAAAAATTTTGCCTGAGGCAAACACTCTCCGTGGAGCTTTACAGTCCAAGTATTTAAAATGGAGTCAAATTATAAGTGATAATATAAGCTTATAGTGTGTCATACTTAAATATACATGTTGATGTCTGCTTCTTGCATAATGCTACAAAGACTCTTGAGTTTCTGTAGAAACAAGATGAGACCGAAATTACCTTCCCTTAATAAGGAAATGTAAAACATATGTAAAAAATAATGGTGAATAGTGACAAGATTAATGAAAGTTCCTCTTTGAGTAAGCAATACACAAGTGTTCATACTTAACTATGCATATTTTTCATTGATGCTGAAAACTTAAAACATATGTGGTTCGTTATTCAGTTGCAAGGTACCTGCAGTAAGCAAGGGATCATTAAGAGGGCTTACAGATTTCTGTCTCCCCCGTCCTCTGGCTCGTGAGTCTCACATCCTTTGCTCCACAGAGTTTTCGTTTCAGCGACCTGTAACCAGGTGTGAAGTGTGCTCTCCTGGGAGCTGAAAAACGCAAGTTTGAACCTGCTAATTCCTAAGTGAATACTTTAATCTTCAGTCTCTTAAATCTCTTATACCACTTCCCCTGCCACCTTTCTCCTATGGTTTTTTTTTTCCAAATAAAAATACTGAGTCAGTTCTCTGCAGCCAAAGATACAAGTTGGAGCTTAGATGTGGAGGGGAAATTTAAGCAATGAATCCCAATCTCAGACAAGTGTCTAATCCAAGGCTACAGGAAAACACATAAATCTCTGAAACAGGCACATAACTTTCCCCATTCCTCATAGAGGGAATTTCATAGCTAACTAGCCTTCGAGAATTACGTTTCAGGACCTGGATGACTGAAATACTCACTTGGTTACAGTATCCTTAGAAGATCCAGTGGGCATGACAGTATGGAGTGTTACCCCATCTACCTTCCTGCATGTCTTTTCCAAATAAAAATTCTTTTTCCAAGTAAAATTAGTACAGAGGACGATGAGTGAGGCTATTCCGATTTGGGAAAAAGGCTTCCTTTCAATTAGCTCTGATACTGATATTCACTGTAAAGCCTTATGGAGGTTGTGCGTCTTTATAACACTTCATTGTGTCATTTCTCTTCGTGTGAACCAGAATAAAGAAATAATTGAGGCTGTATGAGCGTGAGCACAGCCAGTCCATTAAGGGAAGGGATTGTACCCCTCTTGCCTGACACTCATCAGACCACATCTAGATACCACGTCCAGTTTTGGGACCTGACACAGGAAAGACATGGGCAAACTGGAGGGAGCTTGAGGAGGGCGCCAAGGCAGTGGGGCTGGAGCATTTGCCGGTGACGAGCATCTGGGGAAGCTGGAACAGCCCGGAGCAGGAATGGCTTCGGGGGTACCTAGCAGCCCCCCAGCATCTACAAGGGGTCATCAAGGACACAGAGTCAGGCTAGTCATAGCAGTGCAGGGCAGGAGAATGAGAGACAAGAGGTACAAGTTGCAACAGGTTCAGGCTGGGTTAAGGAGAAACTTTTTCCTTTGTGTTCCCATGGAGCGTGAGGCGGTGGAGCAGGTCTCCCCTAAGGGGCTGTGCTGGGGGGGTTTCAAGCCCCGACTGGTCCAAGCCCTGAGCAGCCTTGTCAGACCCCAGCACCAGCCCTGCTTTGAGCAGGGCATTGGGCTAGAGACCTCCCGAGGTTCTCATCAGCCCAAGACCCTCAATCTTTTAGACACCCAAAATCCCACTGATGTTCACTGGCTTTTATAATAGTTTTGCAATAGCGAACATATGATTGACATCTACTTCAGCCCTTCTGATCACCTTTAGCTTCCCTAGAGTCCTTCTTGGAGGGAAGGCCAAAAACTTAGAATCTTTATTCTCTGATGAAGCAATTCTTGTCTAAAAGCTTCTCAAACCCTGGGTGTATGGATTTAAGGCTTGAGTTCTCGATGTCTTGATTTTTTAAAGGAGGGGAGTGCTTTTTTATTTAATCTGAGCTAACTAATAACTGTGTCATAATATATTAAAATCCTTCCTGAGAAGTATTCAGCTGAAATTTTTTTATGAAAAACTTAGATTATGTCATGTCTGTCTCTGACTCCCCAGGGATTTTTGAGTTCTTCTTAGTTTCTAGGCTGTTTAGCTTTTAAAAAACCTGGGTTAACAAGTGTTACCTTTTAATCTATAAACTCCCCTCATTATATTAAGGCTGTATAGGACTTCGTGATGCTGCCACCAGAAATGTGATGCTGTGATGCTTTATCTTTCTGCATCGTACATTCTTCACCCTTTTGCAATTGGAAAAAAATAGCTAGCAAGGATTGGCAAGTCACTCTTAAAATACTATCTGAATACACAAACCTGCAAAGTGCTGCTGCTTAAGCCTCAGATGCTGCCTAGGCTAGAGGAAACAGCAAAGTACCACACGGAAATGTACCAAAAATTGTTAGAAGATTGGGAGGGGGAAAAGCTTTGTACATTTGGTAACTCCATACATGGCCGGTGATGTGTTTGTAAAAATGGGCGAATGCCCTCCAGCTAAAGAGGAGAAGCACAAGCTATTCCACTGGTCTTACCAGTAAGACAGAAAGCCAGGAACACCTGAAGTGACAGAGAGTGCCTCACCTCTGATGGCCAATTACAGCATGCAAAAGAAAGAGGATGTATGAAAAGGCAGGTAATATGTGTGAGAGCGGTGTACAACTTGGATTACACTACTGGATGTGCTGTGCGTGAATTTTTCTCTTGCTATTTGCAGTCTGGATATAGAGCATACAGAGGAAAAGTTAAAAGGAATAAAGAAAAAAAACAGTATCTGAAGTTGACACTTGAGGTGGTTTTCATAAGACGGAGATTTCTCCATCTTAATTCTTTGTATTGATTTTTATGGGAAGTTTCTTTATGAAATATTCAGCAATGTGAACGCAGAAAAGTAACTTAGAAATAAGCTTTTGCTTTGGTGGTTGCTTAGAAGTTTCTGCAGGCATCCTTTGAAAGCAGATTAGGTCTCTCCATCCATCTTCCTTCCCCCTCCGCATTCCAACAAGGAAAGTAGTATTATACCTTCCATAAAAATGGAGGCATTTAGCGACCCTTCTCCAGAGCTCAAGTCTGTATAAACCAGGAGTAAACCTGGTGAAGCTTGTGTTTAAAAAAAAAACCAAACAAAAACAAACGCCAAAACGTCAACAGATTGCTACTAAGAGCTAAATGTTGGAGGTAGAAATACACAGCAGTGAAATATCCTGAATTTGTGTGTTTATTTTTTTGTTGTTCCATTGCACTATTGTCTATAATCTTTGTCCTTACAGCATTTAACGTTGACATTCTCTTAGGATTATTCAAGAGAAAACATTAAGTATTTATAGCCATAGTTAATATCTTTATAAATAGTTTATAATAGGATCTGCCATAATAAAAGTTTGAAATAGTTTCCATTATAATTCTTTGTTTTCACATATTCTAAAATCTACAAAATACTTGTTTTGGGGGGTGAAATTTTCCGTGTTGTGAGTCTGAAAAGTACTTTTTCCTCTTTAACTCAGAGTATAATCCTTTCAGATATTTTGGAATTACAGGCAAATGGGAAAAAGACTTTTTCCCTTTGTATAACAGTAATAATAGTAAAAATTTAAAAAAAAAAGGTCCTCAGACACGCTTGTAACAACAGTACAGGGAAAACAAGGTTGAACTATGTGGTAAGATCTACTGCCTTTGCTTATTCTGAGGGAAGAATTAAAAATAAAGTTATAAATGACGGAAAAATAACATCAAACTGTTCCCAGTAACATCTGCTAAGCTTATTAGCAGAAGCTAATAAAAACCCACCCCCTTAATGACGTTGCTGCGTATTGCCTGTGCTGCACATTCCCTTTGCCTGAGGCCATCCAGACTGGAGCTAGCCAGGCTGCTGCGGCTCCCGGACAGTCCCCAGACCTTCACAGATCCTTAGCGTGGCTCTTGCTCACTGGGCAGTCACACGGCCCCTACTTGCGAGGGGTCAGGGATGTGCCTGTCCTCATCACACATGTGACGGGCAGCGCTGGTTGCCTGAAATGCTTCTCCTGTCCACTGCTTGTAGGGCTCCTCAGCCATGCGGGACCAGCCTGCGCAGCTAAAAAAATACACAGTTTTGTTAGCCCAGCACAGAATCCTGTTGTTTTGTATCATCTTATACATAGAGCTTTGCTAAGTCCAAGGGTTGATTTTGTCACACGAGTTGTAGGTGGTGTCATGAGACAGTACGAGAGCAGCTTTCCCATTTAGTCTCTCTAACTGCACCTGTGTTGAGGTGTCCTAAAAGATGCTAAAACAGCATGAAATTCAAATGTAGATGGAATTTAAACACAGGTTTTACTGAATATCTGGGCCTCATGGGAGAGAAGGAGTGCAGGTATGTGGACAAACAGGCCCTTCTGCGTGGCGTCACTGCTGTGTCTGTGTGGCTGCCCCTTGCCTGGAGAGCGTTCCCTGCGCCCCACAGCTCTGGGGCAGAGGAACGAAATACGAGATTATGGGTGTGAAAAGATCTCAGCCTCCTTTACGCTTACTGCTCATCACCTCCCTGGTCTCACGGTGCTTACGCGACATACCTGCCATGCCTGTCCATAACGTGTTGGGTAGTGGAGATACCTACCGCTGTAGCTGGCATTAATACCATTACAACCAGCAAGGTGATAGCGGTGTGGTTTTTAAAATGAGAGTTCACCCTCAGGGTGGTATGGGAAGTAGTTTATGTAAGGAACGTGGTAGCAGCCACAACATGGATGTTCTATCCTTATCTCAGTCTTCAAAAATAAAGTGCACAGGCAAGGCACAACCTGATTCCGCAGCCTACTTAAAGCGCTCAGATGAGTTGGGAAGAATCAGGACTGTGGCCCCTGCTACTGGAGTTGCACAATTTTAAACAGCAAAGTTGCAGGATAAAAATCAGAAATAATCGAAAAAGCCTTATTCAGATACTCTGTCTTTCACGCAAGGCTTTCAGGCTGTCTCTCACTCGTCCTTCCAGGCCCATCGCTCCTGTGTTCCTTGCTGTGGCGTTGCCACATTTAAAATGGGCACCGTGCCTACTAACCCCTGCCGCTCATGCATTATTGAAGGTTTCTGGAAGCTCCATGATGTTACCTCAAAGGCAAATGTTTTATCTACTGAGACTTGACCTGTCTCTTCACGGTTGGGTGTCCATCTACATCCGTTCTTACAGGCCAGCTTGGGACTCAAGGCATTTCACGTTGATGTTTTAATGGATCGTTGTTGTTAGGGTCAAAGAAATTGTCAAGAACTGAAAAAGAAACTGTGCTTTATTCTAAATATTTGGGGGGATGTTCATTCTAAAAGTTCAGCTGTGTTATTTAACTCACGTCTGTGGTCACAGAACGAAAGTGAAACAGGTACAACCAGTTCTGGTAAGAACTCACCCCATCATATCCCTTTCACCACAGTACTCACTGAATGCGAAGCATGGGTAAAAACTGTAAATGCTAATGTTTGCTTCTTTTGGTTTTGTTGAGGTTTTAGTAAAAATCTAGGTAAATTAAGTGAAAAGTTAAATTTGAGGTAGTATTAATACACTGTTCCTCTTGCTAAAATTCAAGAGAAGCAAATGTCGATAGAGCAATTGTGCCATCTTTTTAAAGTTGCAGTCTTCCTTAAGTTTTTTAAGTGTCTAACACTACTTGTAAGAATTAAAACACATTTCTTGTTGCATTCCATTACGTGGAAATGCACGTGCACACAGACAAGTAACTGCACGATCGGATGATCGTGTATTTTTGCCTAATTGGTTTGAAATGAGTGGACATAAGCTATTGTCCCCCAGTTTGTCCTAATTGCCATTTTGTGCTCATGTAAGGAAGAAAATCCTGGTTCTGTTTAGTGGCAGCATTCCCAGTTGACTTCAGTTGTTCCAAGTGATGAGGTATCGTGATTCTCAAACTAAATCTAATCATGTGTTTTGATCTCTCAAGCCTCTGTGTTCCTTCCTTTTTTTTAATTTTAAAACAATTCATTTCGTTCCATTTGCAAGCTCTGAAACTACCATCAACCTTTGCTCTTTCATCAATCTTATTTTTGGCTTCCTTGAGATTTCTGTACAATATACTAGTGTAAACATTATTTTTCTTTATTGAAAAAAGAAGAAAAAAAAATAATTGCAGTTGCGTCTTCTTAGAACTAAGCTATAAAAGAGCTATAACACAATTGCACTAATTAAGAAGAGCGGTTGGTTTGTTTGCTTTTTTTTCCATTTGCAAAGTGCCAAAAAGGAAAGATCAATACAGGAAAACCCATTTTGTTCTGCAGCAAAGGGAGCTGGAAAAGATCCACTTGAACTCTTAAAACTGAAGTGCTGGAGGCTGATGTAATTAAGTAAACCAGCTGAGAACTGAACAATAATCTGATCAAATTAAGAGATTATAAGCATGAAAGAGCTGGTGCATAGTTCTGCATCTTTTGACAGCAGAAGTAGAGTTTGCTGGGAATTTGGTGATGAAACACTTGTCTTTTGTTGACAATTAGTTATTTTGTGTTGGAAATTATTGATTAATTGAAAAATGTTTGAATAACACTTAGAAATTGCTGTAATATCTCTTCTTGCCCTTTTTTAAAAAATAAATAGATGTGGGTTTTATCCAAATGTCTTCACTCTGAAATGTGATTTATAATTTAAAGAAAAGTACTATATATAGTATATATAGTAGAAATAAAACTTTCTGCAGTGATGTCCTCCAAAATGTTTAATTGGCCAACGTATTTTTATTAATATTTTTGTATTAGGTTTGATTTTTTTAACCTTTTTTAAAATTTTTGATATTTTACTGGATGATATATTATTTTGTTAACATTTTTTCCAGGACAGGACAACTTTTTTTGATAATTTCTTGCAGACTTATAAGAGGATAAATATGGCAGGCACAGTTATGCTTTAAAAAATAAGAGATGCTCATCTGTTCAAAAACACGTCTTGAGAGGTATTGCATAGTAAACCGATTTTCTTCCTGAACAAAGTTTTCATTTTATTTACATGAAAACTCCGTTTTTTCAGATTTGCCCACACAGTGTTTTTTTCATCGAGAGTGACCTCTTCAAGACAGAATTGCAGGTTCATTGATCACTGCCACATTTCTGTAGTTGTTGTTCCTGCCACCCCCTCTTTCTTCAATTAGCACCAGATTTTGAATGTTGATATGGCTGAGTTCAATGATTTATCATATGAGATAGCTTGACATGTCAAGATCCAAGGTGGACTTTTTTTATATCCGTGCTATTTTTCCTGAAGCTCGCAGATACAGATACAGGTGTTACTTTTTTCCATCAGAATGTGGTCTCACAGGCAGCAGTGAATGAGCTGGGGCTCCCTCGGTTTGTTTTGGATTAGTGTAGCCTTTATAAAATCAGCAGAAGTTCAGTGTAAATAAATAGACTTAAAAAACAAAACCAAAAGAAGAGCCAGCCTTAACATTTGGTAATGCAGGTTTTCTGACAAGCCTACTGCCTTTTCGCTTTAAGGTCCCTGTCCTTACTGACGTGCTCTAAATATCAGCGGCAGATCTCAAAGTGAGACAGCGCATACTGTACCGCGCAATAACCATTCTTAAAGGAGATTACCCTGTTCTGCAGAATCTCAGTTTTCGTTCCCCCAAAACAACAAATTTGTTACTGTGCTTGTGAGGAAAACCTCAACATTTTAACAGTATAAGTAATACAAAGACGTCTTGGACCATCTGTAAAGAGCCTAGGACAATAGCTCTGAGAGGTTGAATTGCCTCATTTGTGTCATTAAATAGTTCAGATGACCTATGGTGGTCATTTACAGAATGAGGATAGTTAACTATTTGCCTCCTCATTAAGACAGGCCAGAGAGATATGGTGTGGGTCTTACTGCCAGCTCATCTGGATTTGGCTTCTTAAGTACGTCCTCTGGAAGGGGCAACTGTTTGCATTTTAGGTTTCCTTTTTTTAAAGCAAGGTGTCAAGTCCAGGCCTTGCAAAGGAGGAGTCTGGAAGTCGTGCATGCACAGGCTGCATTTTGAACAGGGCTAGGTGTTATTTTGGTGGCTGGGATAGGTGGAGTTTAGAAAGAACCATCCTGCGTGCTCTGTACCTTGTAATCAGCAGGAATGTAATGGTCTCGTTCCCTTGTTGGGATGGTTGTAAAGAAGAGATGTTTTACTCTTTAACTTCATGAAATGGCAGGAGAGACTGAGAGAGGAGAGGGGGCCGAGTGTGCTCTTTTCCTCTGCAGAAGTTCGCAAAGGAGCGTACTGGAGTTCCTCCTCAACAAGAGGCAGCTGCAATAAAAGCCACGATTGAAGAATGCAGTGATGTGGGCCAAGCAGAGCTCGTTAGCCTTTGGGGAAGAGCTGCTGGCTTGCTGACTCTGTTCTGGCTCTATGGTAAGACTCAGCCTAGAAATACAGAAGCATAGGGCTCGCTGATAGCTTCTGATGAAAGTGTTTTTCAACAGAAAATACTGAGATTGACTAAGGGACTCGTTTTGTGAGAAATGGTTTCTGGCTTTGGGAAATGTTGTTTTTCGTTAAACTACAGAGCATATGCAAAACAGTAGCACTTTGATTTGGCTATGGTGCCTTCCTAGAGTCTTACTTTAGTTCTCGTGTTCACATTCTCTTCTCTGAGATGGGGAGACTGTAGTGGGTCCTGAGAGATGAACCTTGATGCACGGAGCCAACTTGGACGAGAAAATGGGAGCACAAGTACGTGAACTCCAGTTCCCGTCCAGCAGGGCATGAATTTGACAACATTCAATATTTGAACTTTCTGGAATGTTTTCATTTTTATGAAACCTCTTATTTTTGCCTTTTTCTTTCCGAAAGCAAATACACGATTTCTCTTCACTCCCCACCATTTTAATGACAATGTTATTGTTATTAAAAATTTGGTAGAGAATAGACATTTTGGTCTAGAATTGTCAAATAAGGTAAATGGTGAAAACCCTCGAGGAGATAAATGTAAATTTATGGGTTTGAGGTTGTTTTCGATTTTTTTTTGAGGAGAGGATGTTTATTTAACAATAATGACCCCCCAAAAAAAATCCTCCCAAGAAGCTGATGACTGCTCAGCACTCAGATAAAGCAGACTGGAGCTTGCAGGTTTCTTCAGGGGGTAATGAATTTCTGTCAGCAAGACTGGATGCAGAAATGGGAAGTGCCGGGCTTCCTGTTTAGGTTTCAGGCTTAGGTTTTAGTTTAGGTGTTTTCCCTGAATGTCCAGGCTGTCTCTTCCTTCCTGAGGGAAAGATTGTACCAGTAACTCCCAGTCCCTCTGGATGGCAGTGCTGCTTCAAGTAGCAAATGTAAACTTCTTTCCTGAAATAGCCTTGGCCATCCCCTGCTGTGAGGTTAGCCTGGAGGGCAGGACACGACCCTGGAGGACCCCGTGAGCATGATTCTCAAGGCCGGCAGAGGAGTTCTGTCTTTGATGCTATTTCAAAGCTGAAAAAGTTATTTTCCCTTGGTTCTTCAGCCGGATCTCCCTTATTTGTGGCAACAGTGCTAAAATATGCTGGATGGAGGAAGAGCAATCCTTGGGTAAGGGGACGGGATCTAAATAAACTGTTCTTGGTTGACCCTGGCGAGCGCTGTGCTTGAACCATAGCTATACGCAAGGCTGCCTTCTCCAGAGCTACTTGCATGGCCCATTAGCAAGATTCCCAGTGCTCAAGGAAGGTTTAATTTAAGAACAGTGGTATGTCGGTGCACAGAGCCAAATCAGGTCCGGTGGTTTACTCCAGGAAACAAGCTGCCCTGCTTGCCCAGAGCATGGGGAGGTGTGCTGCAGCGTTAGCTTTGCTGGAGCCAGCTCAACTCCAGCTGAACAATTTAGTTCAGCAAAAGCCAAGCAGCTCTAGAAGCACAACGGTAGTGTATCTGAGCTAATAACCCAGCTTTTTATCGCTGTATGGGAAGCATTTCTGCAAGCCTATCCTGGCAGAACTGAGAGTTGAGTGTTTATTTAAAATAAATTTTAAATTTAATTTTGCGTGATCTTGACAACCCATCCACCGATGGGGTTTGAATGTTTGGGATCCAGTATACATTGGGAAGTCTTAGCGGGCTCAGCTCACATGTTTGGACATTCTCAAATGTCTGCAGGATCACAACCCAGATTTTTCAGGCGAGGTTGAAGTAAATAGAACTTTATGTTACGTGTAATTGGGTGCAGGAAAGTGCTTCAAGTATGGAAAGTTCAAACACATGTTCGAATGTTTTTTGTAAATCCTCTTGACATCGTGAAGGATTAAGATATTACTGCTGGTTTAAATGTGAAATGTCTCCAAAGGCACATTGGTATTGTTTATAAGCTATCGTTTAGTTCTTTTAAAAAACTATTAATCTAGGTAATGATGGTCTCCAGTAACAAAAAGAGACCATCAATTCGCAGAAATAAATCTATCACAATGATAACTAAAGGTTTCCATGGTTTTCTACGGAAGTTTGCATTTCTACATTTTAAAAAATTGGATTGAGGGGGAGGATAGTTGTTTGTTCCTTATAAATCAGACTTGGAGATTGCAAAAAAAATAAGTACATTCCTCTCCTCACCACCATGTCTTCTGTAGCCTCTTCTGTTTGCGATGTTTATCTGCAGAGAAGAAGCAGATCACAAAGGGCATTACGGAAATTGGGTATGGTCTTTCATAGCTCAGCCAGATTTCTAATGAATCGATTTCTCTGGGCCAATGCCAAGATCTGTGTATCACTTTGGACGGGTAAAAGCCTTACAGTTGTGTATCTGATTGCTGCACTGGCATCTGTGGGAGGGAAGAAACCTTAAAGGTATGAGTGGGGATCATCTGGTTGGTTATGGCATGGTAACGTGTATAAAGATGTGATCTGACACATACGTCAAAGTAATTCCTGTTGACTGACTTCAGGGAAAATGCATTGTAATTCCAACTACTTGGTGTGCTTGGGATTCTGCTGCAAAGGTAGCTGCTGTGGAGGTTTTTCCGGGGCTGTCAGACTATTTATTTTGCAGTCCGGCTGATTTTCTCTGGTTTTATTTCATTTAAGAAAAGTCATCTTTAGAAAAACAAACAAAACCCAACACTCCTCCTTTCCCTTCCCTTCCCTTTCCTTTCCCAAAGCAACGCTCTGTATGTGGGAAATACCATGTTAATGTCTTAAATTAGCAGGATGCATCCAGAAACGGCATTTGTAGTTTCTTGATTTTTTTTTAATAAAGTTCATTTTACCACAAAGTACGTCATTGCTGAAACTGAATTTTTGTAAGAGGTTTCATCTTTACCAACTTTCCTACCACCAAATTCTGAAACTGCTATTTTTAAAATGCTTTTAAAAGTGTTATGTCGGGTGTTTTTTTTTAACCCACTGCTGTCAGAGTTGCTTGATTTATTGTTATCGTGGCCACAGCAGCGATGCGGATATATTTCAAATACTCAGACAGGGATGAAAATGGCCTTAACTGTTGCCATGAACGTCTGTCTTGTTCTTCATTGTATGGCGATGATTATGCACAAAGGGGCATGGGGATTTATCGTATGTCTAGAGTCATACTGAAAGTGGTGCTTTCACTGCCTGCAGTCTCCTGATCCCGTTGCAAAGAAAATTGAGCCCGTTTTACTGATGAGGGATTGAGGAAAGAAGAGACCAAATGGCTTCCCAAGGGGACATGTGGCACGCGTGACAGGACTGGTTGTTGCATACAGCTGATGCTGTCCTTGGCCAGACTCAGCGGAAAGTGATCATCCTTTCCAAAGAAGATGAAATTTTCCTCAAAATAGTAATGTCAGGGTGTCATCCTAAAGGTTACAGTTACTTAAGTGAATAATTGAAGTGTAATTCTTGCTCACCATTAATCGGCAGAGACATTATAACATTATAACTTTGTATAATGCCAGGATGTTTGTATTCCTTGTTGGCACAAGGTACACGGTGTTCTCTCTCTTTTTTCCTCTCTCTGTCTTCATCCTTGCCAGTCCCCAGTCGTAAAGTTTGTAACCTCATGTTAAATTCAGATTTGTTTCCATTTTATGGGAACTTTAAGTTCACTGCGTAACATGGTTTTGTAAAGAAAGAATCTGTCTTTTCAGCGGATGCACCACTGGACAGAAAACTAGATTACAAATTTAAGGCTGCAAGAAGGTGGTGATTTGGTGTGTTACACGTGATTGTAATTGCCAGCAGTTCTGAAAAGAAAATGCTCACACCATAAAAATGAGTGTCTGAAGAACCTGAGTAACTCCACAGAAGTAAAAGAGTTGACATTTGCAAAGGATTCCAAGATTAAAATCACTCTCTCATACATGTTAAATACTGCTCTTTAATTATAATAAAAGGTACAGTACAGCTTGAGCGCTTGATTCACAACATTTAATGGGTGCCTCGCATTGGGGCATAACAGCTCTAATAACTGTATGAGATCTTTAAATAGCTTAACAATTCCCACCTCTATTTTGATAAGAAATTTCATAATAATTCAAGATAAAACAAAACCTCTTCTTTTTTTTCCCTTTGAACAGAGCGTGGATCACACTTCTCGTAAACCTCATCATATTGAGGTTGGGCTAAGATGAGCATAACCAGTGACGAAGTGAATTTCTTGGTGTATCGCTATCTCCAGGAATCGGGTAAATTTCCTGTCTTTCCTCAAAACTTCAGGTCGTAGATGGAATGGGAAATCTGGCTTTTTGCATGGTGTTGCTTCAGGAATGTTGCATTGAGTATTTCAGACTGATAAACTCAGACTAAATATTTCTTGCACAAACCCATGTTTCTTTGAAATCATGGTCTTGAACATAATAAAAGTACAAACATACGCAGGTACAAAGTAAACATTGCAGTTAGGCCAAACAAGGAAATAAATAACATTATGTCAACAAATGTTTTTGTAGAGCTATATCATCTCAGCCAAAGTAATTTTTGGCAGCACAGGCACAAAGCACATAGATTTTGTATCTTTTTTCCTAGTTAATTGAAATAGTTCTGTCAGATAGTTATTAAGTAAAGAGGAGTTGTCTAAATTTTTTTTTTTGACTGGAAATTTGGGTGCCAATCATCTGATGTTTTAGGATTTCATTAGGGTAATTATGTGTGTAAACTGAGCTACACAAGTATCAGTGTGGCTCTGTCTTAGTATCACTTCCACCTCTATGTGTTTTCATTTCAGAAAATAATGTCTTTCCAGGGCTTTTCCTTTTGGAAGAAAAACTTCATCTTTCCTTAAAAAAATAAATAAATAATTTGAAGCTTAAATTTAGGGTCTAGTTTGTTTTCGTAGTCTTGATTCCATTCTTTGACTGCAAGAAGCAGAAGTTCTCCTCACTAATGGAAAATGTTCTGTTAGTGCAGAGATGGTGGGGGAGGTGAGAAACATTGACAAAGGATTTATAGCCAGGATCCCAGTTTACTTGGTACTGGCCTTATGTTCTGGGTTGGTAAAAGTAGAATTGACTAAAAATAATTCGGTGTTTCGTATGCTGAAACAAAAAAAAAAAGGGGGAGAGAAAAATACATGTCTTCTTGTCAGAAGACTTAAAGTCAGTTTTAGAGTAAGCCCTCCAGACTTAAGAGATGTCTTGGACAGGGGACCAAAATCCCATCAGGCAGAAGGTACTGGGTTACAGGGTTAGCCTGCTTCTGTTGGTTGTTGTAACTAGCTATGTTATTGTCCTGGTTTGATTTCTTTCTTCTGCTTTCAAGACTGTTTCAATCCCAGGAACCCAAATCCCTACACAAGGAATTTGCACTGAAATTAAGAAGTGTTATAATACTTCTTCAGGATTTGCTCTTTTAAAATAGTTCTTGGAGAGTCCAGTTGTGGCCTATGTTGTTAGTAGCTGTTTTCTCACATTGTTTTCTTCTCTCTAAAAGCAGAGCTTATAAAAAAATTGTCTCGTTCTGGCATGCAATCAGATGAAATTGTCTAGATAGGAACTGTCTACCTAGAATTTCATCCAGACAAAGTTTATTTTTAAAAATAAGCCATTGGGTACCACACTAGAAAGGGCTTTTGAACATTAGAGTGGTGCACAGGTGGACATAATAGAAGCCTAAAGAATCCGCAGATTGTTTTACAGTGTTCTATTTGTATTGTAGGAGATTCTGCGTAACAGTGCATTAATTACAGTAACTTTTCCTGGTGTGAAAAAAGAAAATAAGCCTTTTTTATTCCTCTTGATAGATCAGTGGGTGGGTTAGTGTTGTGTAGCAATTCAGAAGGAGGCTTTAAAAGTCAATCAAGAATGGTGGTGTCAGCCACATGTCAAGAAAAAGTTCTTCTAGGTAACCAGTCTCCCACAAGCAAGCAATCACTTTTGCCATTTTAGGGAGAACTTACGTACAAATTTTCATGCTAATTGCGAGTTGTACTGCTCTTATCTTCTTATGTAAAGGGCCGAATGCTTTTCTTTTGTAATCCTTACAGACTAAAGGCATTCACAAAAACATTGTATTTCCACTGTTCTGGTGTATTTTACCCATGTGAGTGAGTAGAAGTTGAGGTTAAACATTTGAAGAGATACTCCCAATATGCTTCAAACTGAGCGTATTGAAATCTAGATGCTAGGTATCGATTTAGTAGATATACCTGACAGTTTGCTAGTAATTCCATTAAGCAAAAAAGAGCTATAACCAATGACGAATCCACTAATCTATTTTAAAAGCTTCTTACATTTAGTTTGAATCTTTTTTTATACTGTCACTGTTTTTTCAAAAAAAAATTTTATGTCTGTATTTTCAGATAAAGTAGGGTAATAAGACAGAAATTGTTATACAGCATCTTGCCTTTCCACCTGCTAGTATAAATGCCATAAGATATGACAGCAGATGAAAAATGTTTAATCAATAGCTTCAGAAATAGTGCATGCCAAATTTAGAGGGCTAGTGTTTAAATACAGTTTAAGTTCCAACCCCTACAGCTCAAGGAGTTTGCCAAAAACAAGGTTACTACATTGATTCTTCATTAACATTAGCAGAACCTGAAACTTCTAAAAATTGTATCAAACAGAGCCATAAAGGTTGCTTACAAGACCCTACACAAGTTCCAGGCTTTTTTCAGGTATCTGTCCTTTAATCTCATCCTGTAAAACTTCCTGGCTTTCCCATAAAATATAGGCAAACGGTGGGAGGAAGAGAGAAACAACAAAAAGAAATACATATGGCAGAATAACTATATAAAAAGCAAACTGTGCCTGTAATATTACAAGTATCTTGCGGCTGCAAGGCACAGAAGCACTTGAGATTATTTGAAACATTATAGCAAATACACTGATGAGTGCTTTACACCTCATTATGAAAATGCTGGCAGGTCATTCCCGTGGAAGTTCAGCTCATCTAACATTGAAGTTAGAAGTGTAATTCAGTGATTATATTTCCTCTTTAATTCTTTGTCAGACTAGCACAGGAGAGTATTAATAGAGTTGAACTGTCTAAACCATTATTGTTGCTTTTTAACAAATCTTAGCATACCAAGGGGAGTTCCAGTGAACTGGAAAAAGCAAATGTTGTGCCAGAGTTTTTAAAGGTTAAACAAGATGATCCAGGTAACTATAGGTCAAGCAAAATCATTGGGAAGTTGAAACTAGATAGCTCCAACAGAAAACGAAGAGATGACATCATGTCTAATGCCAGCCAGCAAGTTTTTATGGGTAATAGATCTTGTCAAATAAACTTGATGCTGCTTTTTCCAAGATCATAAATGAAGTTGACAAGAGATAGCTGTGCTGACAATAGTATACTTAGACTACTTTATGACATTTACTTAGTCTTGTTGACACTGTGGTTAAAACCAAAATGAAGTAACAGTGTGTAAAATCAGTGTAATCCAGGGTTACCAAGTGGATTAAAAATGGGCTAACAGAAACAGCTTGAAAAGTGATTAGAGTTAGGGAATGCTCATCTCAAAGGTTGTTTCTAGTGGGAACTCACAGGAATCTGTTCTTGGCGTAATACTGCTCAATAGCTTTATCAGTTACCTGGAAGGAAATATAAAATGATTCTCAAGTACATTTGCAGATGGAATGAAGTGGTAAATTGTGGCACTTGATGAATTATACTGACTGATCATGTGGTTTAACAGAAAAAAATACAACCAGGGAGAATGTTTTGAGTTGCCCGCTGCTGGAGAGGTAGGCTGGAGAAGATGCCTGGTCCAGGGGCAGTGCAGTCAAGTCCCTCCAGTACAAGCCAGGACTTGGACAAGTTCAGGCTCTAATTGCTTAGCTGTATTATAGTAAGTAAGTAAATAATTGCCTCTTCACATACATGACTGTCTCAGGGCTTATCTATGCCCAAAAAATCAGAGCAGTCAGGCATGATTTCCATTTAGGCTCCATGTGTTCATAGCATAGGGATTCCACCACTAAGGTGGCTAGGTGTTGTCACTTGGACTGTAGGACGATGGATGCCACCCCTTCTTGAGGTATAAAAAAATCCAAGTGGCCCAGGTCTTTAAAGCGCTGAGCACTGCCAAGCATTGTTTATCTTGGGAGTCAAACTTCTTAAAAGTCTGGTTATATTTATTTGTAGGTGTCTGATTCAAAGACTTGAAGTGAAAATGTTGGCCGCAGTTACTAAAATCAGCTTAGGTTTTGTCTACGCTATGAGTGTACTACCAGTGTGGAGACAGGAGCACACAAAATACTGCTGTGGTGGATGTAGTTATACCAACAAAGCAGGTGCATTGACAAAAGTGAAACAAGCTTTACCATAGAAGCCACAGTTCTGGCATCCAAATTATGTTGATTCAGCCCTGCACCTCTTCAGACTCCTGAGAAGCATACCTTTGCTAGCAGCCGTCTTCACTGCTGACATAGTCCTTCTATTGGTTTTCTTCAGAGTGAAGAAGTGTGTTTCTACAAAACGACACAGAATTCAGAATACAGAGCTGTCCCATTCTGCTTTGTCTGCCCAAAAGAGAAACAGATAATTTCTATTTGTCTTTTTAAATGAAGGTCAGAGCAGTAAAATGCAGTGGGAGTAATAAGGATTTCAAGGAAAACTGAAAAGGAGTGGGGTGGGGATGGCAAAACCAAGGGAGATAAAATCTCTCGCATACCTTTTAATCTAAAGTGTGCTGCCTTCTGTTGTGAGTGACAAATCCTATCATAGGTCCAAATGCTACAATCAATTACCTTCCCTACCCAGCCCAACATGTCAATTCAGTTATTGAAGTTTTTTCAAATTTGGGTTTTTTGATGCATTGATTGATTTAATTGTGTTCCTTTTCTAGCACTTACGTTCATGTTGCAGTGTAGAATCCTTATCTGAAAATCATCTCCTCAGCTGTGTGTGGCTTACGTCACTCTCTAGTAGGGTGTTTATTGTAGTGGATGTCTGGCAATGACTTGTTAGAGTTAAGGTGGTGTAACAGTTTCCATTTTCACTCATACTTTTGCTGTTCAGTTTGATTTTTTCCATGTTCTGTAACATAGACTTCATAAACTATTCCTCAGTGTACAATCTGTACCATGTCCAAGACAATAAAAACACTAGCTGAATGCTTTTGCTAAAAAGATGTCAATGAAATTTTTAGCTGATGACCTGGGACAATTTACCATTATACTTATGAATTGTCATTTGTTTTCGTCCCAACTATGCAAATTAAGGCAGCTAAAAATGCAGTTGTTTTCCATCTGTAGATTCAGGATGACAACAGCACGTTGGTCAGCATAGTTGACGGGTATGACAGCAGCATAGTTGGCAGATTTTCCTGATTTTCCTAAAAGATAAGATTTTCTCTCGGGTTTTAAGCATAGTTTCATGGGCACATACAGCATGAAGCATTTCTGAGAGTCACAGCACAATATCCTTTGTAGAGTTAGGCATGTGCAAACGTGGGCCTTTCCTGTTGACCACATCCAGGAGAACTTACTCTCATTCCGCCTTTGGAAATTATGAGAGAATCCAAAACATGCATATTCTGAAACTTCTTGGTTTTCATCATTGTGATGTTGTCCAACTACATACTAGTAGTTGGAATAGTATTAAATTACAATTTTTCCAATGCTATTTGCAATTTGTTGAAAAGGAAGCAACAAAATTTGAAAGAAAATATCTTCTTTATGACTCATTCGCTTTTTTAACGAAGAAATTTTATACAAAATGTAAATACCAAAATTTGCTTGGATAAGTTCTCAGGCAATAGGGAATTACTGAAGATCAATATTTTGTTCTTTTGAATTTGTGCCTTATGCAACAGTCTTTGCTTACATAAGCCTATGTAATTTTTCTCTGAAGTCCATACATTTTCTGCTTGTGAGGTATGTTCAGAGCATTTTGAACAACTGTGTATGGCACAAAGTTCCCGATGAGAGATGTGCATGTTGAAAATAATTCATATTAAGCATAGCATAAAATATTGGCATATATAGGCCAGCTAAATTTACTTGAAAGCTAACTGTTCACTTTGCGTAGGAAGGCTGCTGCTGGGTGGATGGGGAATGTACAGTGCATGGGTTTTGCTTAAATTAGAAGAATGAATCACTTGGTGAATGCAGGCACCTGTCCAGCATGACAGTAAAAACAATAGTGTGCACTGATGGCGGAGTCAGTGGATAATGATTTTTCTTTTGCCTTTTTTATGTTTTCTTCCAGTTTGGCTCATTAGGATCATAGGAGAGTTCAGGCTGGATGGTATCTCAGGAGATGACAGAACTGGAGAGTAATTCAGGTTGGCAGGGACCTCTGGAGATCATCTAGTCCGACTCCCCTGCTCACAGCGGGGTCAGCTGCAGCACGTTGCGTAGGGCTCTGTCCAGTTGGGTTTTGGCTATCTCCCAAGCACAGAGAGTCCGCAACCTCCCTGGGCAGTTGGTTCCAATACTCAGTCACCCTCACAGTAAAAAAGTGTTTTATTTTGTTTCAGTGGAATTTCACGTGTGTTTCGGTTTGTGCCCGTTGCCTCTGGTCCTCTCGCTGGGCACCACTGAGAAGAGCCTGGCTCTTTGCACCCGCCTCAGGTATTCATGCACATGGATGAGGTCCCCCATGAGCCTTCTCTTCTCCAGGCTGAGCAGTCCCAACTCTCTCAGCCTCTGTTTGTATGCCAGAGGCTCTAGTCCATTGATCATCTTCGTGGTCTTTTCACTGGACTCTCCAGTATGTCCCTGCCTTGTACTGGAGAGCCCAGAACAGGACACGCTACTCCAGGTGCGTCTCACCATGGCTGAGTAGTGGGCAAAGATCCCCTCCATTGACCTGCTGGCAACACTTTTCGTAGCGCAGCTCAGGATGCTGTTGGATTTCCTTGCCGCAAGGGCACATTGCTGGCTCACGTTCAGCTCGTCCAGCCTCCTGCTCAATGCTGGGGAGCCTCAAAGGTCTTTTAAAAAACCTGTACATAAAGGTAATGTTAAACACGGTAGTCACTGGAATGCTGTTGAAGCCGTATACATAGCTACGCTCTAATAATAAGGATGGGGACCTTTTATTTGCTGAGGGGAAAATACGTCCTTGAAATTACATCCTGCCGGCCAAAGATAAAACACACGTCTATGGCTGCATTATTTGTGTCTACATACGTGGTATCACTGGCCCTTGGGCCGCGTGTATTCTGCCTGCGGTATAGAGTAACTGTAGTTCGTGGGCGAAAGTCAGCTGCACTGATGTAAAGATGCTTAGCATCTATTCGCACGGTTACTTCTGTGCTAGTGTAACTGGGTGCTGAACAGATATCAGTGAGTAAATAAAACAGTACACTTTATAAAGAAATATGTAAAAACTGGATGTTTAAACCTGGCTTTAAAATTTTTTTGCCTCAATATTCCTGTTTGAAAGTGAGGTTAATACTGCGTATGGTAGCTTACAGCAGATGGTAAAAAGTTTTAGTCCTAAAATGTATTGAAATCCTCTCCGGAAAGACTATTAAAGGCATGCTGGGACACTATTTAACATTATTTTTCTACTATTTCAAAGTACTGTTTGTGAATTTATAGATGAATATGTATATCTAAATGCAGTATGAGCGAGATGCTAACTATATTATTCAGGAACTGGTGTTAAAACTGAAGGCGGGGTTTCTTTCGCCTTTTCAGCTGTAAAATGTCTAGGCTTTGGAGCAATACAAAATCCATTTTTAATTCTCATGGTTTAGCACAGATCTGATTTGTGGGCATGCAGCCCTGTTTATGTGACTTGTTATCCTCTTTAAAGTCAGCCTACTCAATTAAAATAAAATTACTTAAGCTTATGATCCACATCTCTGATATACTGGAAGCTGGATATAGAGCCCACATGTGTGACCTTTCATGAATTTTTTGAGATAAATAAAGCCACGGTGGCGTTCTAGAAGTGGAATATGTATTACAGTGACTCATGGACAAGAACACTTGAGAAGTTTGACCAAAACCCCCGTTTTGGTTTAAATAAAAGTGTTTCCTAAAAATCACTCCAGAATGAACATTCCTATCTAACGAGAAACGAGCTGTACCTATAAATATTGCATATAATGTAACATGATACATATACACACACCCCAGCATAATATGTAAGTAGTAAAAATTGTGTACTATCAAAATGGTATATAAGGAGTTTTATGCTGCTCCTTTTTGGGTGTTTTGGCCTCTTTTCTACTTTGTGTATTTCTTTTAAACTGGGGAGGAAGTGACTGTATGATTCCAGAAACAGTGAGACTGACTCTGAATTTGAAATTGTATTTCATAGTTGGTGGTTGCATGACTGCTGGAAAGACAAAGGCATTTCTCAAAGAAGAACTGTATTATTATGCACAGTTTCTCTCTCAGCTAGTAATCATTTATTTTCTTTTCAAATTCTGAGTACATTTTCAGAAATTCAGGGTCGGCATTAGAAAACAACAAGCTTTATTGGGCTGCAGTTCCAAAAGCATTTTTTTAAAAAACTTATTAAAGCTATAGAACTTTGGAGAGATGAAGCTGGTAGGTTAATGGTGAATACTTTTCCCAGCTTCCTTTAAAGATAAGCAAATTGGTTTCTAAGCTGACAGCACCTCTGAATTGCGTGAAACAATGTGTGAGTCAGAACCACATTGTGCACTTATTTCATAGAGCAGTGAGTACGTAGTAGCAGTGTTTGATGGTAGGCTTCCCAAAATCCAAATTCCACAATGGAAAGGAAAAAAACATTTTTGCAGCTATGGAAGTTACTGGTTTTGTCGTACTTTGTTCTGGTTATATTTTCAAAAGAATGTAATAAGCTATATGAGGGCCATTTTTATGTGCTTTAGAGTTTTGTGAGCAGATATCTACTTTATGTACATACATGTAATCGATAGTTTCAAATGTTTTGTGGTGCAGTTCAAGAGGTCCTTTCGAAAACTTCCTTCTCTGTGTCTTTTACCCCTGTTGCATAACAACAGCAATATGAATGCCATGTAAGAAAAGCAATACTAGGTGCAGAATTTTGCAAGTTCCCGTGAAGGAAAAGCATACACTGAGTGTCTTGTTCTTTTGCCGTTTGCAAAACCCTACTTACTTGGTATTTCCTTCTAGGTCTCTTCACAGTTTTCTAAACTTGGCTATTTTAATTTTTCTTTGGCCTGAAAGTTGCCGTACGGTGTTGGATATCAGATACTGAGCAAACATGATTATTTTTGAGCTACACAAGCATAAACAATTACACCTTTGCAAATTTATTCCATAGCACGGATTTTGGTTCTGATCACTTCATGTCCTGTTTTTTAAAGCTTGCATAAGTGCAGTATACATAGGGGTATTAAGAAAACAGGATGTTGGGTGGAAGGCAGGCATCCGTAGGTCAAGATGGCTTTGCTAGTAAAACCAATGAAGTGCTACACTATTGTCAGCTTACTGCTTTTGCTTATGATTCTCCATGCCCAGTGAAAGAAGCTGTATCTTGCAGTTTTGCCAATAACCTGCATGCTGGGCACTTTCTGCCTGCATTGATTTGTAACTATGGCAGTTACAGATCACCCCTCCTCACGCCTAACCAGAGTAGCTGCATTAAGACTTGTTTGTAGTCACCATCAGCAGAAGCCATCCTGGTGTTGAAGTTCCTGAGTGCCCACTGAGTGTCAGCTGTGGTGTCCTACTTGCCACCGCTTGCAGGTGTATATTAGAACCAATAGAAGAACATAGCTTACGGAAGTAAATTGTGAAGTATGTATGACCGTAAAAGTTTCTGCCATAAATGCGATCCTTAAAACGATGCACGTCTCTTTGGATGTTTGGTTGCACAGACAGGGAGGGCTAAAAGATAACAACATCCCATTAATTTAGAAGGAAAACTTTTTTTTTTGCTTGCCATGGTGTTTTTAAGTTCTTTCAAACCTTCCCTGTAGTTGCATTAAAGTGCTAGATCTGTGTTGACATTTACTCGCAATTGTCAGCCTAATTTACAGAGTGAGTGAAGGGGATTATTTCAGACCTTGTTTTCAAAAGATTTTTTTAAGTTCCTCTTTCCATTGCTCATGTTCTGTTTTCTGTCTGTATCGTATTTGTCTTTTTGTTAATTTGCAGCCCTCAGAAAGGCTTAAACAGTGAGTGCCAAGTACTGCTCATCAAAAGATCATTTCCAAGTTGTATTAATCTTTTCCAACATATTTTCCTGCATGAAAAAGAAAAAAAAGACCTGCCAAAAACATTCTTTGGCACATAATAAACTGATTTGGGGTAACAGACATTTACTCTGAATTTTTGGCAGAAGGTAAACAGGTCAGATATCCAAGAAAAAAGGGTGTAACATTTAATATTAGTGAATAATCGCTTCTACAAAGCTTTGGGTAACCAGGCATGCTATGGTTTTGGCAACTGGCACAAGCTACAGCTAGGGATCCTTTCTTTATAATTCCCAGGGACTGCGAAAGAGCTTGTAATAGAGGACACATTTCCCAGGGTTCTGGAAATAATTTTAATCATTCAGCAATCCTGATCTTGAAACAAACGTACAAGCCCTATTGTTCAGCTGATTTTTCTAAAAATATATTTCAACCGCAGTTCTCTATTTTAAATTGCTAATGTGTGTCCTTGTTAAGCCCTTTACATAATTGCGAAGGTAAGTCTTCAAAAATAAGCAGACACTGCCAAAACCGGAGAGGCGCTCTAGGATGTATTACCAAGAAAGAATAAGCTCAGGTAGGAGAAGATTCTCAGTCTGCTGTGAATAATGAACAAGACATGGTGTAGGATTTTTGCCCATCTTCTTTTTTTAACTGTTTGTAGAATCTCATCAGTGACTTGGGGCACCAAACATTTATTAACTGCAACCGAACGTATTTCGGAGAAACGGGTGTCCTTTTAGTGAAGCCTCTGCATATGTACACTATGGGCTTATGACCATATTTTTATGGATGCATAATTATATTTAGACGGAAGTGGAAGGAGAAGCAAGGATAGGCATCCATGTTAACATTCTCGGTTCTCACTCAGTGCATCACAGAAGGGGAAATACTAGACTCTAAAATGGCAGCTGCAGTCAAGTACAGTGAAGAACATCATTGTATTCTCTTGGGCAATGGGCAAGAAATTCTGTCATTTAACCTCAGGAACTAGATTAGCATGCGTTAGGCCCAGGATTAAGAAGATACAGTTGCCCTAAGTTGGAACTGTTCGCATCTGGTTTTGCAGCCAGAAATTGCATTCAAATGTGCCCTTAGTGATACATGTCCTTTGCTTCTCTATGCTGGTAAATCTAGACCTACGAAAGCCTTAATTTAGTGTTAACTGTGCTGTTTGTACATCATTAGTATTTGGAGGAAATTATTCCGTTAATGGTTATATTTCGCTCTTCTTTAGTGGATTTTTTTTAAACTGCAGTGGTAGGGCTCTAATTGATCTCAGATCACCACATTGCACCGCTCTTCCCTTCTTGCCTTCCTGCTTAGATGGCACTCCCGAGACCCAAATGTCAAACTTGGGAAGATGTTTTTCCACTGGATGCATCTGGTTTCTTTGGCAAGCAGCTGTGCGGGCAGCTTTGGAGTTACTTGAGTTTGGTAACATGGTAGAGCTGCCGATGGGACTGTGTGGGACATCTTTTCCTCCGGCATGTGATTGTCTTTTGACTCGTTACTCTGCGGAATGTTTCTGCTTGATGGGTCTAAATCTCCCAGGGTTTTTGCCCATATACCCGTTTATGGTTATAAAGATAACTTTCCTTTACCCCCTCACAACCGTCTTTTTTCCCTGAAGCCTGTACAGCTGTAGTCAGCTCTTACGTACCTTCCATTCTTGCATGAATTTTACATGGGTCAAAGCCTCAGCAGTAATGCCAGATACAATACTACCTTAAGAAAACAGGCACTCATGCAGCCAGAAAACTTGAAATTGCCAGTGGGTATCATTATAGATAGCAGTTGGCTCTACCAAGCTAGAAGTTATAATCATTTCTAAAACCTTACTCATTTTTGTATCCTGTACCTGCCAAATACTTTTTGAAGAGGAACAGCGTGTTACTTCAGAGATGAGGATGGGAAGAGCTAGTATTGGGAATTTCCAAACGGACAGGCAACACAATGTCAGAGAAATTAATGAAATAAGAAATGTTCATTATTTCAGCCTGGAGATGGTTAAATTGTTACAGAAGAAGAAGGGGTTGTCAGATAGTTTATGACTCCTCCTTTTTTTTCCTTTTTTTTTTTCTCTTTCTGTTGCGGTACTGACGTCACTAATTTAGCGATTTGCAGAAATTGAACCTAAGATCCCTGAATTTGAAAACCTTCATCTGGACTGCTTGAGTTAAAGGAATCGAAAATTTATCAAGACACAGACCTCTATACGAAACCTCACTATTGTCCGGGACAGAGGGCCACGCAGGGCATGAGTTATACAAAGACCTGGAGGAACGGGTTGTTAGTTGTACTCAGCGTTGGGATAGACGCTGCTCATCATACAGATGCCCGAGATGTGTGCTAAAGGCAGTTTGATGTTCATAATTCTTTATTCTCTGTTTCATTCTACAGTAAGAAATGTTTCGGTGAAGAATCTTAGAGTATGAACAATTAAACTGAGTAATTTGCAAATAACTTGGACACATCTGTTTTTTAAAAAAATATTTGAACAGTATATCAGTTGATTTACCAGAGAAAACTAAGCCCGGTTAGTTCACAAACAGAAAACCTGCGCACTATGCAGTAGATCACTTAACTACTGCTGATCAGGGCATCCCCAAGGTAACCCCTGAGTAACCAGTGAAGACTGAGACACTTCAGAAGTCATTGCTTCCACAGGCCCCTCTTTGTCATTCCCTTCACCCCTACAAACGCAGCAGTAGGTGCTGTAGCTGTTACAATTGAAGATTGCAATTTAAACAAGATTGCTTTTTACGGTGCTAAAGGGATCGGAAAATGAAAGGAGCACTTAGTGAATGTCAGTTAGCTGGATCTGTGATTGCCAGATGAGCTAGCACGGAGAATACTCAGCAGCACCCCAGTTGCATGCCTAAAAGGAAGAATCCTTCCCTCCCAGAAGAGGTGAGACACATCTCTGGCAAAGACAAGACATTCCCCGGGCCGCGTGGCTGACCGGTGCCCTTTCCTATGCCTACGTTTGACGGGCATTTGTGCTGTGAGCCAGGCATATTACAAACAACTAAAATTACATAGCCTGCAGATGAAACAGGCGCACAAAGAGCAGCATTATGTTCATTAAATAAAACCTAGTCATTTTATGATCGATGACAAGTCTTGTTTTAAAGGGAGGCCATTTTCAACTGAAAAAGGAACAGCCAAGGGAAAAAAATCTCAGATCATCTCCATTTTTGCAGTTACAGCAAAATCTATCAGTGAAATTTTGCAAAACACAGCCCTACATATGCATTTTTTGGCACTGCCTAGGGCAGGAATTCCCAAATGGCTGTGTATGTACCACGGAGAGTATATACAGACACCTCGGTGTGGGAGAAGATAAAGCACAGAAGCAGGACCTGTTACCACCGTCAGTACAGAAAAGTGCAGGAATCTCTCAATGAGGAATTTCACTCAGTTTGCAAGTCAGAAACACTTGCATAACAATTTTGGCGTTAGGGGCAGTGTCATTTATGTCATTTTTTTGCATTCATTATTTCCTCTGTGCTTTTATGCTTTGTGAAATCTTTCAAGACCGACTGTCCCACAGTTGCAGGTCATCTCCCTTTAAGGTGATCATACCAAGTTCTGCACTGTTCACGTTGATTTTTTTTTAATGTATGATAATGTATTTACAGATTATACATTGTTTGATGGTTTTTGTTTTCCCATCTTTTTTGAAGTAGAAAAAACCTGGAAGCCATTCTGTCAAGGCTGCTGAAAGGTGCCACTTAGGGCACTGGTCATGTCATGGCACAAGTGCCTGTCTGGTTCACTGGTGTGAAAGAGTGTGTGGCCGTGCTGTCTCCTCTTCAGCCCTTTGTGTTCATGTCTTTAACCTGAAAAGCTCGTAGTCCCATTGCGTGTGTCCTTGAAGGGTTTACTACATTAGGATTTCATTTATTGGTGCTATTTGTGTAGAAGTTACTGTTACTAGCGTGATTATTACAGTCACCGAGATGACAGAATTTATGAGAAATAATGCATATGGACACAGATGTGCAACTTAGTTTCGTTTCACTGCTACTACAGCATTTTGAGTTTGGGTCTCTTGTAATTTCATCTCATCCCTACCACATCCTTTCTTCACATCCCCACTTGCAGAGCACCTTCTGTCTGCCCTCGCTCCCCCAGTGCCCTGGCAGCCCGCACCGAGTCACTGGGGGCGGGGGGAGCACACGTGTCTTGGCTTTGCGTTCCCTGGTGTGGTTTCATGAACTTAGAAGGAGGGCCTTCAACATTTGTAGCACAAGCTAACATTTAAAAATCTTGCGCTTGTTTAATAGAAATCACCTTTTCGTGTGATTTATATTTGCCTGTGATTTATAGAGCTGCAACGTTGCTGTGTAATTCAGTGTACTCACACGCAGACCCCCAAAGAGAACTGGTGGTATCTGGTAAATATAAAAGCAAAGCTCAAGTGATTTTTTCAGCGTTCTCAGAAGCCTGACATGAATACAGCTTCATTCCGGGTTTTGTTAACTGTGTGTGTTACTTTTGAAATGAGTCTACCTTCATACGAACCTTATATAAATGCTATGGTAGTAGCAGAAATCAGGAGGTCATGAGCTGTCGGTCGGTGGTCTGAGTTGTTTCTGTTGTGTTTGTTTTCCTTTTAATTACAGTTGTATGAGAGGATTTTTCCAAGAGAGGTGAAGAACACAGTGTCCAGCAGCACCCACTTAAGGAGTTTCACTCTGTTGATTTTAAGTATTTGGATCTTAAGAGATTTTAGGAAAAGGAAGGTTTGTTACAACTGCTGGAGCTGTGTGATGGAGATTGCTCTTCAGTGACAAAGTAGCCAGGAGTTTTCTGTTTGGTCATCTCACAGGTGCTTTGGTAATAGTTTCTAAGCATCGAGAGGAAAAGTAAAATAACAAGATTCATTGCAATAACAGAACAGGGTTTTGTGCTGAGAAATTCCTTCTCTCACGTGCAGCCAGGTGAGATGTGTTGCTCTTTGGTGATGTGGCAAATCAGTACTGGACGAAGAGATTAGCTTAGTGCCAGTCATCTGTCTGGTGGCAAAGACAGGGCTTGATATACGCTGGCAGCCAGCTAAAAAGTCTGCAAGATGCCAAATGCAATAATGAGAGTACAAAGTCATAGTTAAAATTAAGCCTACTGTAGGTCCACGGTAATCTATTCATGTTTGTTGGTTGCCGGTTTTATGCCAGCCGCCTCTTGATGGAATCAGAGACCACGTTACAGTCTTCTGAGCTGTCGACTCACAGACTAGCTGCTGGCTTTTTTAGCCGTCAACTTCAGTGCTTCTGGACAACAGCTTAATTTTCCCATTCTTAAGTAGATCTGCTGATCTATCCGTCACGCGTTTTAAAGTCCATTCCTTTTCAAGAAGGTGTTGTTGCTGCGGTTGATTAATTTAAATACACATACATATAAATTAAGTGTGATCTGATTCTCTAGTTCTGGTTAGTCGCATGCCATGTATTTACATATACATAGAGATTCCAGTGTTCAGTGATCAAGCCCTAGACCTCTCAGACGCAGGCTGTGCGCGCTCGGTGCCTGATTTCTTCCTCACCGTGCCGCCCAGTAATGTGCTTAGATGGCCTACAAAACGAATAACAAGGGAAAAACACTGCCCTGCAGATCTTACAGTCTATTTTGGATGCAGCAGGACGTCCAGCAGCTCATAAACTAGACAGGGACATAAAAAGCAATACAGGCTAAGAATTGGACCGGGGATTAGAGAAATGTTACTGCAGTTTTTCAGTTGTTTTTTTCCTGTGCTTTATTTTTGTGCCTTGTGATCCTACATAATTCTGCTCATAGGTAGACCTGCCACTTCCTAAAAAGTGTCCAGAGCATCCCAAGCATCCTCCAAAACTGGGGGAGTTCCATGAGGGGAAGGTAGGGTCAGGAAAGGAGAGTATAGAGGCTGTTACCCGGAAGAGGAGAAAAAGAGTGGCAAAATAAAATGTGTAGGGGGAGAGAATCACAAAGAAATACATACCTTGGTTTCAGATGTGGGCGGCATTCTGTTTCTAAGCTTGTTTTTGCTATCTATCTACGATTATAATTGAGCTAGCTGCAAAAAGGATCTTGAAAACAATTTGAGTAAGAGAGAGAGAAAGCATTACTGTGGAGCGAGCCCAAAATCCTGTCCTCCAGCCCACACACACTTGGACATTGCAGTGATACGGGGGAAATCCCTTAACGGACAAAACTATAAATGAAACTACTGTTGACAAGGGGAAGAGGCACAGCTATATTTAACAGAAGTATTTTCATTTGAGAACTGCTTTCTTTTTCTTCCTTTTTTTTTTTTTTTTCTCTTCTTTCTTGTCTGGTCGTTGGGGACTGCGAGGGCTCTTCCTGTTTGAGACACTGCATGGGTGGTTTCCCCAGGGCTTTTAATGTTAGATTAATGCTCTGGAGACAGTGTGGTGATAAATGGGTTCCTACAGTTATATCTACATCCTGTTCCCCCTTCCCCCTCCCTCATCTGCCCCTACATACAGTTGCTCTGCAGCACTCGCCTTCGTACCCAGCAACAGTTTTCAGCCACTTCAGCCAGGGTTTAAGGCACAGCTCGCTCTTTAAAATGTGTCCAGCAAAATTCTTTAATTTTCAGCGCCGTCACCTTCGTTACCCCTTATTTCTAGAACAGTGACAAAAATGAAACGAGGAAGAGAAAGACTTCTGGTTAAAAGGATGGGCCGCCGCGCACTGGCTTGTCGGCTGCTGCTTGGCAGATCCCAATTAATTACTTTTGCTATTACTGTTCGCTTTCAGAAAATAGGTTTACGGGGGCAGCCTTCCTGTTGGTTCGCATTTTAATGGCAGCGTTCTGCACGTCATATTGTACTCGGCAATAAATGAGTAGAGGGTTTGAAATCTCTTCCCTGGTGTAAGGGAATGGCTCCCCTGTGTCAGCTGTGTCTATGGCTTGATTTTACACAGTTTGCGTACTGATAGGGATTTGAGTATTTATCTTCAGAAAACACCCACGCTAAAATGCAGCAAGGGAAATGAAGATTTGAGGCACTTTTTTTAGCTGGACCTGCCCTTGTGCTTGGGTTTGTCTTCAGGTAGTGCGGTTCTCTGGTTATTTTTCTCTGCGTGCGTTTCCATTTCTGTACAGCTTCCCCTGTATGTGCAGGGGAGGGGGATGGGCCGTGGCAGAGTGGTCAGGATGGCTCTGGTTAACCTCCCTGGCTCCACGCGGCCAGCCCATGCCCTTCTGCTTACGCGGCAGCGTCTCTCAGATCTCGCAGCAGAATTATTTTTAGACCGTGAAGGTGTATCTGGCTGGTGCATTTAAATTTCATGTCATGGCTTCCTTTTCCTGCTCTCAGGTTTCTCCCACTCGGCCTTCACCTTCGGTATCGAGAGCCACATCAGCCAGTCCAACATCAACGGAACACTAGTGCCACCTGCCGCACTCATCTCCATCCTCCAGAAGGGGCTCCAGTATGTGGAGGCTGAGATCAGCATCAACGAAGTAAGTACCCCAGCCGCCACCACCACCATCTCCTGCATCGCTGACTCGCACACCAGGGCTTGCGGAGCAACGCGTCCCGACAGTGCAGAGGCGCGAGCCGCCGCTCCGCGGTTTCTCTTCATCTGGTTTAAGTTTGTTACCCCATCCCCAGCAGAGAGCTGAAAAAGCTCTGAGACAGATACATATTTCAGTTTTCAGCTGTGGCATTGAGGCCTTCTTTGCACTGCTGTTGCACCACTATTAATGGTGTTTCCACTACCCAAGTCAACAAACGCACAGATTCTTGCAGCAAACAATAAAACGTGTCTTGTCTTTACAGTCTTGCGTTTTCAAGGTCACAGCAGAATTTGGCAGGAAGAGCCCGCAGTGTAGGTTAAGACTTCACTCCCTGACACCTGCTAGCAGGCAGCACTGCTCGCAAGCTGTGAGAAGCCTGATCAAAAATTCACGGAGGTCGCTAGAGAGATTCTCTCTGATTTCAGTGACTTTGGCTCAGATCATATAAGACCAGGCATCGTCCTCTCGTGTGTGTGGCGAAATGATTCTGTGTAAACTCTGACCCTAGCTGGGGCAGTCGTTGTCTGTGGGGATTGTATGGGCAGCCACAAAGTGTCTGTTCTCCTTGAACTGCGAGGGGAAACAAAGAGAGGATGTGGGAAGAGCCAGCATTTTTGCCCTGCCAACCTTGAAGGCACGCGTGATGCTTCGAGAGGGAGTGAAGCATGACAGATAAGCAAGTAGCGCATTACGAAATGTTTACTATAGATACTCGTAATTGACAGAGATCTGTAATAAATATTAATACATAAAAAGCTTTTGCTTTTCCCTCTATAGCTGAACGTAGCATGTGAACAGCATGGGTGAGAACAAAGGAATTTAAAATAGAGAAAAAGGTTGTGGTGTTTGCAGTGTGTGGTTTGGAAACGCATTTGTTTTTATCACTGACATTCTGTGTGGTTTTCTTTTTATGACTCAGTACTGTGTTTAAGAGTCGTGTATGTGTTATTTTTTAATTGGGGCAATGACATTTGACATTCATGCCAAGCTGCGCTTTGATGCAGTTGTAATAACAAACCAGTGTTAGGAATCAGTCCCAGTTTGCTGCTACTTAACATTTTGCCCTATGTCTGAAATTGGAGCTACACAATTAGAAATTTTCAGCCATGAACAGCACCTATCGGTTCAGCTCATGTGACAGCTGTAGGGGTCTGCCCCTGTGCATCCAGCTTCAGAATTGCCCTCAGCTGAGAGCATAATCTAAAAATATCCATGTTGTCACCATTAAGATTTATGTTGCTCTCATCATGGTTTGATTCTGTTCAAACACATGCTGTTAAGTACATTACAGCAAAGCAGAGGCCATTCTTGCTACGTCTGAAGGCTAAGGGCTACGTATGTGCTTCTCTAAGTTACTTCTCTATGTGTATAAAATTTAAGTATTGTTTGTGATCTGTGAAAGGGCAGTCATCGATGTAGTTCAGTGAGCAGTTTCGTAGTTAAAAACTGAAGATGCCGAAACCCATTGGCAAACATTTTTTTCATTGTGTAGCAAGGATTTGAGCCAGAATTCAAATCAATGTTGGTAGAGACATTTACGAAGGAAATGCTAAGGAGAAAGAGCTTCTCTAATGACTCTTTCCTCCCTTTTCTTCCCCATGAGGAAACAAATATGTATTATCTTAATGCTGTAATTACAAGCGTAGTCCAGCAGAAGCATACTAGTCAGCCAAACAGCTGTTTTTCTTTATTATTTATTGTTATTGATTGAAAATTATATTGTTTCCCAGCTACTTCATCTATCCATGTCCTAATCTTACCTGCTATTCCTCAAACGCAAATCTTTCGCTGCTGGGTCTTGATTGTTTCAAAGAACTAAAGGGAGATTGCAGAAGATCGGTAAAGTGGCACATTACAGAGGCTACTAAAACCTTTTTCCTATGTTCAAGATAATAGGAGAGTGGAAGTGAAGCAAAGCTAAGTAGATACAGCAGTTGTTGACCTGAGTCTGTATTAAGTCTTACAGAACAGCCCTTAAAGGTTAACTCAGTTGGATGTTAAACCTGAAGCCTAATTTACAGAAATCGAAATGAAAGCTGTTAACTGTTATGAATAAGACTAGCAGAGTAAAGGAAGAATAATGGTCAAGCAGTCCTGTACAATCAGCTACACTGGTGGTGCTGGGCTGATGAATGCCATGTGAGAAACCACTGAATTCTTGCACGCATTTTGTTTTGGCTGAGGTTCATTGTTCGTCAGCTGCTTCCATTCCTGTGCCCCTGCAAGTGCAGGAAGACAAACAATTCACGCAAATTCTGTTTGCCTTTGTCATGGCTTTAGCCAGGACTGGTTTTTTTCCAAATACAAAACAAAGAGAAACTTTCTGTCATCGGTCAGACTTTTTTGTTTTCCACAGCATAATTTTTTTGCATCTGTAAAGAGTTATGTGCCTGAATTTTCTATAAAATTCCAATAAACGACTTACTCATCAAACAGATCTCTAAGTGGAATGTGAGTACCACCGTCATGAATCTGAGAGAGAGACAGTCCGTAATAATGCGACACTGTTGGTTAAGTCAAAGCACAGTATCTTCACACAACCTAGTTTTGTTTCTTTATGTCATTACCTCTTTGCCCACCTCAATGGTGAAGATCCTAAACTTGCAGTGTCACTTCTGCTCGTTTTCCCTGCAGGATGGTACAGTATTTGACGGCAGGCCGATAGAATCACTGTCTCTGATAGACGCGGTGATGCCTGATGTTGTTCAGACCCGGCAGCAAGCATTCAGAGAGAAATTAGCTCAGCAACAAGCCAGTGCAGCGGCGACAGCGGCAGCAACGGCAGCGACAGCGGGAGCAACGACGACTGCTGTTTCCCAGCAGAACACACCAAAGAACGGAGAAGCCACTGTGAATGGAGAGGAGAATGGGGCACATGCAATAAGTAAGCCAACCCGCGCAGCTGCTTGCCACTGCTGGGCAATTGAGTTTCAATAATATTCTTGTGCTTAGTTGGTGTCTGCAAGGCGGTAGAACTCAGGGGAATTTTTTCAGGAGGACGGGGTATTTCTAGAAAAGCTGCTGAGTAAAAATCACATTTCATGTCGTACGGCTGTGTTTTACTGGTGTCCTCTCCAAATCCAGAAACTTCAAATATCTTCAGAATTGCAAGTTGAAGACAGTATCGAGAAGTGGAGCTGTATGCTCTGGCCTTGGAGCGGGCTGCCCGGACTGCATTCATATTATCAGCTTTATAGGTGATTTTAGGTATTTGATAAAAGCTGGGACAAACTGTAGCCGCAGTTGGTCATTTTCACCAGACTGGTAGGGAGATGGGTTGAGAGGCTGGGACCTACAAGCCCAATCTGTGTAAATGAAACATGGCCAGAGCAAAGCCTTGAGCACGAACTGTCCTGTGGTCATCCATAGCCTTGGCGTGGTCCTTGGCACAGTTTGAATTATACCAGCTATCCATTCTTGAACAGCATTGCCAAGCATATAGGGATAGGGAGTCACTCGTGCCAAGCACCGTTCCCAGCAGACAGCTTGGATGCAGCCAACCTTTCTTGAAGGCACAGGGGAAAGAGTTCCTCACCTTTTTGTTTAATAGCATGTGCTTCATCATACAGTCCATTGCAGGTATCTAAGTGAAGGTCCTACCTTCCTGAAGTTTGCTAAGTCTGTGGGAACAGTCAGTTCTCAAGAGTTCTGAATTCACCTTTGTTTATTGGTGATGGCGGCAGAGCGTGCTTGTATCTTAGACATCTAAAGTCAGACAAGGAGTGGACATACCTGTAACTAGATCTTGACGACTGTGCTAACATTGTGGGGCAGATATGATTAATGGTTCTGGTTTCTGTGTGCAAGCCATATTAGAGCACTGGCTAACTTCTGAAAGGAGACCTTAATGCCTGATGGCCTTCTGAGGAAATTCTAGAGGAACGTGCGTGGCAGGTTTTGTAGGAATTCCCAAAAGCTCTTTGGCTTAAACAAGTAACAGGTTAGGACTGTAGTCATGTAACAGATTTTATTTGTCCTGCAGTGTAGATACCTTTATCAGTCTCCATCTTCTCTTTGATCTGAAGAGATTGGTCTGTAGGTCGGTGAGAAAAATGC
The DNA here is from genome assembly GCA_013398225.1 of Steatornis caripensis. NCBI lineage: Eukaryota > Metazoa > Chordata > Aves > Caprimulgiformes > Steatornithidae > Steatornis > Steatornis caripensis. The sequence goes on from VZSC01010759.1 coordinate 418,348, forward strand.
TTTCAAACCAGATTTTTCTTCAGAGAGTTCCGGTTCGATGGGATAGCTTCCCCCAATAAAACTGCAATGATGTAAATTACATTTTTCATTTGAAAAAGCAATTGTAGAAAAGTTCTGAAAATTTTGAAAATATTAATCTGGTTTTAGACCATGGATTGCTTTTGTTTTATTTCCAGCTGACCCTTTGTTTTTAAATTGCACGTACTTCGTATGTGAAGGATTGCAAACAGAAATGAAAGCACTTTTAGATGTATGTAATGCTGATGTTTTGCTGGTTTGTGAAAATTTGGGGGGAGTGTTTCAGGTCCAAAAATCCCCACGTTCTTAAGGTAGAAAACTGTTTATCAGTTGGTCGCTAATACAGAACTGCTCAGACTTACTTCCTTCTGATCTGAAGAACCACACATACTATTGTATTAATAAAAGGAAAGCCTTGCAGATCTGTTCAGATGTATGACCACACTCTAAGCCTTGATTTCTCAAAACTGCCATTTTAATTTTTAAAAATAATAATTCTCACAGCAATTTTTAGTAGAAGGATTTTCACGAACAGTTGCAAACCTTTCTTTGAGTGTTGAGAATTCCTGTATGACTTACTGTCATCCAACAGCTCTGTCTGGAGCGGGATGCAAGAATGTGACACTGTATTGTCCAGTAAAATGTCACAGAGGTAGGATACGTGTCAAGCAACGAGATACTCTACCAGACAGCAAATTTCAAAGCATTACTGTGGCTAAGCAGCCTACCAGGCAGACAAGTTAACTGAGCAGTGGCCATGGGAAGACAGAAGGTCTTCAAGGAGTAGCTGGCCAGATGGCATGTGTTCTTGGCAGCTGCTGGTGGTGCCAGGTGGTCATCCTGGTGGTGGTCACCTGAGCCCAGCAATTTAAGGAGAAGGAGGCTTTGGAGGGAAGCTGCTGGGACAGCAGACTCTCTGATCTGTGGCCTTGGGAGGACTACAACCTTTCTGTCTGAGCCGTTCGGAGGATATCAGCAAGGTTGTGTAGCAGAACTGCAGATGAGGATTATACATGGGGGATGCACACAGAACTGCAAAACTGGCGTTCTCACCTTTGAACACACCTCTTTAAATAAACTCCAAGAGATCTGCCTCCGTAATTATCAGAAACCAGTAGAAATGAAAACTAACAAATCCAGCTGGCAATTTACTGGATGGGTCTGATTAACGCTCTTACAATTGTATTTCCCTCTCTTGTGGTAAAGTTAGAAAAATACAGTTATATTAATGAAATAACGAGAGAGTCATACCTTTCCTTTTCATTGCTTATGGAGGGGAAACTGCATATCCAGCCTTACCTTTTCACTTATCACCGTGTTCAGAGGGTCTGTTTAGTCTAGGATAGACTAAGACAAAAGATCTGACAAGAACTTAGCATAGGACAAAAGGTTTAGGGTAGGATTGGACGAAAGTTTAGGATAGGATGTAAAATGGCTTAGATAAAAGGTTTAGGATGGATAGGATGAAAGTTCAGGGTAGGATGTAAGATGAGTAAGGTGAAAGCTGGGAGACCTACTGGGTAGAAAAGACTGCTGATACGAAAGGTATGAGAAACTTCCCAAACCTTCATTTTCACTGTTGTTGGATTCCATCAAACTGGCATATACTAGGATGGGTTTGGATAGTGTGCTAGTCCTTAGTATAACCTGGAAGTCACCCATGTATTGATCTGTCATAGAAAGGCAGGATGGGGGGAGTGGGTGAAAGAGATGTCTTTGGGAAGTTACCTAGTTTGCATTTATTCTGACATGGAGTCCTCCCTGACACTGTAAGTCTTCCCAAAAACGTGTAAATATATTTAATATAATATGATATATTTTTGTATGTCATATTTTCAATATAATACGATAGGATGATTTGATTTAAGAAAGGAAAGACAGGAAAAAATATCTAACAATAACAATAGTTTGAGGTGCAGATTCAAATACTAACTAAAGAAAATCACTGCCTTCTCTTGCTGCTTCCTGAGTAATATTTTCAGCTTTGACTCACTATAAAAATGGGGGGGGGGGAA